>VZRQ01008900.1:72868-91732 GCA_013397975.1 Machaerirhynchus nigripectus
GGAGGGGGTGGGCTGGGGAGGGGCCGGGCAGTGCTCACAATCATGTCGATGATGGTGTCGATGGTCTCCTCCACATCGATCTCCCGGGTGGGCTTCAGGCTGGTGGCGGTGAAGTTGCGGCGGTAGGCATGGTCCGTGGCGATGATGTTCAGCCGCTGGTCCTGGGGGTGGGGAGGGCAGAGCGAGACCTGTGGGCACCTGTGCGGGCTCTGAGTGCCCCTCCTTCGTCACACCGGGGGTCCCACGGTCCCACTGGGGACCCCCTGCTGGGGGCACCCCTGCTGCGTGGTCCCTACCAGGTGGTTGGGGGAGATGGCAACAGAGAACACTTTGATCCCCAGGAGTTTGGCTTCGTTGGCAGCATCATCCAGGCCTCCACAGGGCTCCTTGTAACCTTCCAAGGGGTGTCCATCAGTCACCACGATCAGGTATTTATTCTCCTTGTGATGGGAACCGCTGGAAGGGTTTAAGCACAGGATTTAATGTTGAAAGGATTTAGCTGGTTCGGACACCTGGGGACATTGGCCTGTGGTCAGGGCGTGCCTCATCCCAGCAAAGCTGGAGCAAACTGCCACCCCCGTGCCCATGCTGTGACCTCTTTTCCCAGCCTGGGGGCAGCTCTGCACAATGCACAGGGATGTCCCAAGCTGGAGGCTCCCACCCTCCACCTGCCAGAGCCCCTCCACCCCCAGCCCGCTCTGCTCCGCCCGCCGTGGCCCCGCTGCCTGACCCAATGAGCAGCTCCTCGATGCCGCGCTTTATGGCGCAGTCGGTGTAGGTGCCCTTCCCGATGTAGTTGACGGATGACACGCGGTTCTTCAGCTCGCTCTGCCCGCTGGGCATGGGCGTGAGGCTCTTGATGAGCACCACCTCGTCGCTGTAGTGCAGCGCTCCCGCGTTCCACACCAGGTTGCGGTCGCAGCGGTAGTACCTGCACGGACACACGGGGTTCACTTCGCTTGCACCAGCGCAGGAAACGCAAATCCTCTGCAAAACGGGGATTTGCCAGGGCTCCCTGCTCTCCTGCAAAGCTGGGACACGCTTCCCACGCAAAGCACAGCATGGGACCCCAGGGCAGCTTGTCCTGTGGGTGGAAGGGCAAAGCGATGCAGTGGGTGGGCATCTGCAGGGATCAAACAGCTTGGCAGAGAGGCTCCTGGAAGAGGTGCCAGGGGCTGGAGCTGGGCACGTGCTGAGCCAGCCAGGTGTGCATGTGCAAGGCACGTAGCCACTGAAACACCCCACACAGTGGTTCTCCACTGCCAGGTGTGTAAAATCAGAGAGGGATGCCTCCCTCAGAAGGATGCTCTGACCTGGGGAAGGATGAGAGTGTGTGTGTGTGTGTGTGTGTGTGTGTGTGCGTGTGCGTGTGCGTGTGTGTGCTGAAGCCCTGTCCTGTGCACTGACACATCCAACACTCGTGAACCCCTCTGTACGTCACCTCTGCGCTTTGGCCACTGCCCCAAAAAAGGTCTTGTCAGGACATGGGGACCAATACCAAAGGGAAATGATTTCTTTTTCAGGAAGCGGGGCAAGTCCCAAGGGAGTGCTGTTGCACATCTTCTCTCCGCCCAGCAGGACCTTTCCCAAAGCCACCTGAGCCTTGTCCACTGCTGCTCCCTCCATCCCACTGCAGGCAGCTGCCTCAGGACTGAGCCCAGAGCCTTGTGCAGGGGGAGGGATGCTGCACTGATGGAGGCCTGGCAGGTTATTCCCAAGCACAAGGCTCACTCAAAGCCTTGTGAGATACCTCTCCTGCCTGGGCAACGGACAGGTGAGCTGATAACTCCTTCCTGCCCATCCTGAGATAGGGCATTGCCCTTCCAGCTGGGACATCCCCACGGTGCCCCTCTGGGCACCAGCACACATCTCCTGCTGCCCTGAGGAGCTCAGCAAGACCCACGGTGCCCCAGGACTTGTGGTGCTCCTGTGCATCCCTGGATCTCCTGCCTGCAGGCAAGCCCAGCACCACCCCCTCTGGGATCGGGGAGCTTTGGTGCTCCTGGGCATCCCTGGGCGGCCTCCCCTTGCGAAAGCCAGGGTCACACCTGGGCTGGGGGCTGCAGAGGTGGGTGAGGAGGAGGCAGATACAGAGCTGGGGAATGCGGTGGGTTAAGGGGCACCCAAAGCTGAGGTACGCCAGTGGCAGGGAGGGGTTGCCTGCAGGGTGCCTGTGAGTGCTGGGTTTAACCCCAGAGGTGTCCTGCTGCCACCCACGCGCCCGGGTGGTTCTGGGCCTGAGCACAGGGACCAGCATCGCTGCAGCGCTGCACAGTAGCCACAGGGCCACCCGGAGCGGGTGGGGCCGGGCTGCCGCGACTGCCACTCCAGCAGTTCCTGTCTTTCCCGAGGGTGGGTGCAGGCAGCCCTGCTAAAGCCACGCTGCTGCTGTCAGCACAGACAGAGCCAAAACAGAGCAGCGGAGGACCGGGAGAAGGAGGAGAGGCTCCCATCCCCCTCCCCAGCATCCCTGCTTTCCTTCTTTCCTTCTGTGGACAGACACGCAGGGGGATCTCGGCATCCCAACCCGGCAGCAGGCTCCATCCCTAAAGCAGCCCGGATAACCCCCGGGAGATGTACCTCTGGGTCAGCTTATCAATGAACCGGTTGGTGAAATCTTTCACTTGGGTAACCAGGTCCCCAAAGGGCTTCACCCTCAGGGCAACGCTCTCTGAGGTGTCCAGGACGAAGAACAGGTCCACAGGGCAGTCTGGGAAGAAGCGGAGAGGCAGGAATTGGCTGGCGGTCCTGCTGCATCGCCTCCCCATCCCAGGCTTCCCGCACTGCCCACCCGGTTTCCCTCCTAGCAGGCTCCTGGGATTTGGGCTCAGGGGAATGCTTTCACATCCTAACCCCCTTGGCATCAAGAGTAAGCAAGAGCACTTCTTCAAAAAACATAATGTTGTGGCATTTAGCACTTTCCTGTACTTTCTTCCCCGTTTCCATTCAAAGGACATCTTTGCAAGACCTGTACTACTTATTATACCAAGTAACATGCAGCTGCAGGAACCACTCAGAAAAAGGAAACCACTTTAGCAATTAATGCAATAAGAAAGTAAAAATTTTCTGACACATCCTGTCAAAAATAAAACTTTAAGAAAGAGCAATAACAAAAACTTCCCTTAAGAGCCAGCGTCAAGCCCAGAATAGTTCAGAAAGCTGGACTGGTATCAGCTGTTATCCCCCTCTCCTGCATCCCAGTGCTACTGGTAACTCCTGACCAGACAGAGCGAAGGAAAAAGAGCCAAAAACCACGAAAATGGGTACTTCTTGCAGATCCTCTCTAATCCTACACCGCTCTCCTCAGCAAGCCCGAACGTCCCGACAAATCTGCGGTGTGTCAGCAGCAGAGGCATCCGCCCCGGAGGGAAACAGCAGTCAGGCTTCTCTGCTGATCCCGGGAAGGAAAACCACCCTGGAAAGCATTCCAGGCTTACCTTCTGCGCTTGAGACCCGGGTGGTGATTTCTGGGCGCTGAGCACATGAGTCCCCCCACAGGAAGCCGGCTGGGAGCAGCAGAGCGAGCAGAAAGTCTCGCAGCCTCATGTTTCTTGGTTCAGATTACCATCGAGCTGGATCCAAGGAAAAAAGCAGGGAAGGAGAACCCAGCAGCTGGACGAGGCCACGATCCGGAGGCAGGAGTCGCTGAAGGGTTTTTTTTTTACCGCTTTCCCCTTGGTTTCCGTGGGAGGAAGAGAAGACAGGGGGGTAAGGGTGAGGAGGAGACTTCTCCAGCCCAAGGACGGAGGGAGGGATCAGGGGCTGTCAGCTGTGAGTCAAACTTAGGAAGCATTTCTCCTCACCCTTTTTATGGATGTCCCTGTACCTGCGATGGCAGCCTGGCCACCGGTGCCTGGGACCTCCACAAGGCTTGCAGGGAGCCCTGGAGCAGCCCGTGCCCAGCGCTGGGGCTCAGCCTGCTCGCTGGGGTGGGGGGCATGGGGCACCTGCCAGCGCTTTCCTCCAGCTCCTGGGACAAGAAGGCTGGGCCAGGGGGAAAAAGGCATTCCCATCACATCCCAACCTGCACGAGAGCCTGTCTGGGTTGTCCCAGGGGAGTCCCCACCACACGGCAGAGCTGAAGCTGTCCCAGGCGTGGGGGCACCATGGAGGCACAACATTTTCAGAGAAGTGTTCTTCCCTGGCTCTCAGGGCTTTCTGCTCAAGCCAGTCAGGAGCAGGAGAGCCTTGCTCCTGAGGAGAAACCCACAGGAGCACCCCAGACTGGGAACAACCCTTCTCCCCAGGGCCATGCTCAGAGCAGGGAGTCAGGAACAGGGTCAAAGCTGTCAAGGCCAGGAGGTAGAAGCAGGAGCACAAGTCCTTAGGGATATCTGGAGATGAGCACCTTCCCACTCTGTAAGATGGCAGGAAAGCCTAAGGACCTCTACAGCAAGGCAGCAAGGTGGTATTGACCATCTGCTCTTTATGGCCAGAACTGGAGACAGTCCTGGACAAGTCCCAGGTCCTGCTAAACCCCTCATCACAGTGGGGGCATTAATTGCTGTGGGGGGAGAGATGAAATCCCTGAGGACTGACTCCGGTTCAGCTGCAGCAGTCACTTGCCCCCAGAAGCACAGGCGGGCACCAAAAGCTGTAATTAAACAAAAAGTGGATGGCTCCAAGGAGCAAAGAGTTGACAGCACAAACCCAGGTGGCACAAACTGTTTACACCCAGGCTGGGGGCACGAAGGCAGCAGGAGACCTGCCACGCCGTGGGACCGCGCGGGGCTGCTGCCACCGCTGTCACCCTGCCTGCCATCTGACAGCGGCTTCGCGTGGATGGTCGGGAGGAAACCTTGCAGGTTTGGTTCTCGAAGGCATCCCAAGTTGAGACAACTCAGAAGAACCCAGAAGCCCCACTGGTTACGAGTTACAGCAGTGGAGGAGCCTGTCCACTCTGTTGAGGCAAATGCATCAAATAATGACTCTTTGGATACACAGCATCCAAAATCAGTGGAAAATAATCTGCAGACTGTGCTGAACTGAAACCTCGTGAACCCAAAAAACTTCAGGCACCCTTTTTTCACTCCAAGGCGGATTTACAGACCCACGGAACAAGCTGAGTTGGAAGGGACCGCCAGGGATCACGGAGTCCAACCACCCGCCCAGGCTCTGTGGTGCGAGGGCTGTGCTGGGCTGCGCAGGCGGCACCAGGAGACGAGGACACCGCAAGGCAGATGTTCACCACATCTCAAACCCGCTGAAGATCCTCTCCCAGGGAGCAAGCACGCCCAGGGACAAGCCCTGCTGCCTGACACTTGGTGGGGATCAGACCTGATCTGGCTTTCCAGCACACCTCCTCAGGCTCCCGCAAGGGAACTCGCCTGGGATTCTGAAAACCAGCCAGCAGCTTCCAGAAAGGGGCTGCTGGGAAGGGACCTGTCTTCATGCATCAGCTCAGCAGAGTCATTTCCTCTTAGCTTTCTCTCTTCCTCTCTCCCCTTCCCTCACAGGGGATTATCCCAAGCAGAAGAAGAGCCGACCTCCCCCTCCCTGCAGGCTGGGAAGAGCAAACCCATCTCGGGAGCAGCTCCGCAGAGCTGGAGCAAGCTGGAGGCCAGCTGGCCATGTCAGCAAAGACTTAACGATTGTGGTATGGCCTGTGCAAGGCGCCTGCTGACCGTGTGAGGCTCCGAGCAGCTGCAGCCTGTCAGACCCCGTGTGCCCCGGGGAGCTCCCCCAACCCCGCTGGGGACCCCAATCCCTGCCTGGAACCCAGCCTGGCCCCCCCCCGGGCCGTCAGCAGGCGCAGTGTCCCAGGACCATCTGACCGGACCACTGGATTGGAGCAGTGTCCGGTGTTTTAAATCACTCTCTTTTCCAGGTCCACGGCCAGCAGCGTCCCCAGGACACTGAACAGCCATTTCCTTGGAAAAGTGTGGGCTGGTTTTGCAGGAAATAAAACCATTCCCAAGTTGCTGGGACTAGCAGCATGCCATCGTGTCTTGAAATCCAGGAACACAAGCCTGTGAAGGACATCCCCTTTCCCTTCCTCTTCAGATGAGCCCAGGGAAACCGAGCCCTATGGCTCTGTCCCCTCCACAGGAGCAGGGGACCTCCTCCCTCTACCAGCCTCCCTCGGGAGTGCAGTGAAGATGGGCAAGGGAAGCCCCTCCAGGGTGCCTAAGTGCCCCAGGGAATGGATGTTCCCCTTCCTCAGTCCCAGCCCACAGCACTGCAATAAACTTCCAATTCCAGACCAAACTGCGTGCTGGGAAAGAAAAAAAAGTGCATTTGGGACAGAATTTTTGCTTCTTCTCCTCCCAGAGACTGAGAAAAGAATGAGTTTGCTCTGTTTTTCTGATATTAACTCTTTGATGTAACCTTTTCTTCCCTTTAATCAAATCCACTGGGAAAAGGAAAATTGTGCTTCCGTAGGAAATATGGAAAGGAGCTGAAATTAATTCCCATGGGAAAAGCCAGGAGGGATCCCATCGGCACACACAGAACCAAAGGGCGCTTTGGAAAGCGGGCAAGGGCCGAGTGCCCGGTTGCAGCTGGGGCTACCTTTGTCCCCTGACATGGTCCTGGGAGAAGCCACAGTTAGGGAACACCGGAACGTCCCTGCCTGTAACCACACAGGGCACACCAGCGCCCTGCCAGCTGCCTGTGTCATCTTTGTCACCTCCCCCCCCCCCCCCCCCGGGGGCGCGGGCACCCAGTGACGGAAATGTTTGGCATGACGGGTGTGTCCCTGTGCCTGGTTACCAGGGGCTGCACCTCCCCGGACTGGCTGCAGGGCCCCCAAGGTGTCCGACCCAGCCTCCACCCCAGCGTCCTCCCCACCTCCGCGCCCAGTCCTGCGCCACAGAGCGGCCGCGGTGCGAGCCCGGCGCTGCGCCAACCACAAACCCCACTGGAAAGAATGTGGCTCGTGGTGCTTCTGCACATGGAAATCCAGCTTCCCACAGCGGAGCTCTGCAGGAGGAGGCAGCAGAGAAACCCCTCTGAGCAGGAAAGCATCACCTCTCCCAGAGGGGCCTTGGGAGAACCCCGCCGTGGCCCAGAGTGGGCCCAGGCAGCACCAGAGGAGGGTCTGGCATCCACCCACTTGCAAAAACATGCTGTGGGAGGGACAGCCCATCTTCCAAACCCCTTGGCTTCCCTACGAAGCGGCCCCTTGGCACCCTTTCCTTGCCAAGGGCTCGAAGCCGCCCCGGAAGAGGCAGCCCAGCTGGGGCCTGGTGCTTCTCCGAGCCTCTGACCCGGCACGAACTTCCCTGCTCTGCTGTTTGCCAGCTGCGTCCGAGCTGGCCGGGGGGAGCCTTCCCTCCCGTCCAGCACCGTCTGGGGACACACTCTTCCCTTCCCAAGCCGCCTCAGGGGGTCACCGCCACTCCAGCGGGGATTTCCAGCTCCCCTCCATCCAGCACACAGAGGGTGTGAGCATCCCCCTCCACCCCACCCCGCAGACCCCTTCTGTGCTGGCACAGCCAGGACACAGCACAGCTCCAGCAGCACATCCACGTCCCCACGGCCAGGATGGTGCGTGCTGGGTTAATGCTTTCCCCATTACCTCACGCTGGCCTCAGTTCTAATGGAAAAAACCAAACCATCTGGTAATAATATTTCCCTAATAGCTGTCTGGGTCTGTGGGAAAGCTTGGCTCAGCTTCTTAGGAAAGATGAGAGGGTCGAATGAGAGGGGAGGTTGCGGATGCGGCGTGGGAGCTGGAGGAGAGGAGATAACGCTTTCGGGATCCTTTTCCTGGGCCACCCCAGCGCTTGCAGGGATCCTCGACTCGCAGGGGAGCCACGGGATGCCAGGACGTCACACATTTTGGGATACCAGGAAGGGCCTCCCCGGTGAAAGAGTCCCACAGGGGAGGCTTGAAGGTGGGCAGCAAAATTCACTTACAGGGCTTCCCCCCGGCCTCCATTTCACACTCAGAAAATAGAAGCAGCCCAAAGCGTAGGTTTTGGGGAGCTGGGAGCATCATGGCTTGGGAACAAAACTGGCCCAGACCGGGAAGATCAGCAGTACCTGCACTGTCTTCCCGCTCTCGGAGAAAAGGCAGCACCCGGGAACATGCCACCTCCAGCCCTGGGGACATCCCTGGAGAGACAGGGGACAGAGGACCCCCCTCTCACGGGGCACATCCAGGAAAAACGGGTGGAAAAACACACACTGACCCGTCCGGCAGCCGAGCAGGGAACATTTTCCATTCCTCTGCGACAAAAGGCGTGGCTCGGGCGATTCCCAGGGAGCGGAGCGTGCCTGCCAGGCTGGGCACATGTTCCCTGGGGAAGGCGGGCCCCAGGCGCTCGAGGAACAGCCGGGCAGCCGCCAGACACGGCCCTGCCTCCGGCTGGGGGGACGGCAAGCGCCGCTTCCACCCGACCCCGCGCTCCCGAGCCCGGCCGGCACCGCCGCCCTGCCGAGGGATGAGCTGCGCGGCTTGAAAACCTGCTTTTCCTCTGCCGCGGGTTGCAGCCCCCCTCTCCGCATCCGTGCGGATGCGGGCATCGAACCCCAAAGCCTCGGGAAGGACAGAGAAGCGCCTTCCTCGCTGGCTGCCCTCTGCACGTCTCAGTTGGCTTCCTGGCACGGTGCTGCACAGAGCCAGCCCCATCCCTTTCCACAGCTTTCCATGGATCCACCCCAGCCCAGGAGCGTGCACGTGGCTAGCAAACTCCCAGAGGCTCTCAGCAGCCCCTTCCCAGGCTGTTTCTGCTCCCATTTTTATTAAGCACGCATGTTTATATCCCAGCAGCCGTCCAGGCTCCGGGCGTGGCTGTGCCCTTCCAGAGCAGCCCTGGGATGCAGCAAGGCATGCAGCCCAGCTCCCTCCACGCCAGAGCCAGTCCCAGCTGCTGCCTTTTCCTAGAAGGATAAAACAAATCAGCCACCCTGCCTGGCAAGAATGCCTTCCCAGCCCACTCCCAGCAGTGCCCAGCATCCTCCTTGGATCTTTCACAGACAATGAGGAGCAAACACAAACCATCCAGCCATGGAGAAGGGGGAATGGCTTCAAACTGAAAGTAGGTTTTGGTTGGATTTATGGAAGGAATTGTTCCCTGTGGGGGTGGGCAGGCCCTGGCACAGGGTGCCCAGAGAAGCTGTGGCTGCCCCTGGATCCCTGGCAGTGTCCAAGGCCAGGCTGGACACTGGGGCTTGGAGCAGCCTGGGATAGTAGAAGGTGTCCCTGCCATGGCAGGGAGGGGAATGAGATGGGCTTTGAGGTCCCTTCCAACCCAAACCACCCCGTGGTTCTGTGATTGCTTTTCTCAAGCCTATTTCCCCTGCTCCAGGCAGCAGATCCCAGCACCAGCTGCAGCCAGGGGAGTCCCAGCAGGGTGTAAAGATAAGCATCTTCCCCTCACCACTTTATTATTTTTCAGAGGCACAGCCAAAGGTAAACAGGCTGTTTTAATCTCCAAACACTCACCCCTCTCAGCAGGAAGCCAGGGAGCTGCAGCCAGCACAAAGAGCTGGATGCAATGGATGGGCATGTGGGGCCTCTGCAGCCTTAAATGCCTTCAGTGGGGCACAGAGGGTTCCTCTTGCAGCTGATGAGCCTGCAGAGGTTAAGCCAGTGCATGCAGGTGGTTCACATCCCTCTGCATCCCACCTCTCCAGCCTGGGCAGGGATTCAAGCCCTGTGCTGGGGTGGGTGGGCACAACAACCTTTGGGGGTGTTTGCACACACAGCCCCACTGACTCCTGCCCCGGGGCTGCTCCCACCTGGCGCTGGCTCTGGCTCTGGGAAAGTCTCCCAGCTGAGCAAAGGCCATGGAAGGTGCTTCATGGACGGCCCAGGGCTTGCAGGAAGGTGGGAAAGGAGGCCTGGGCCACTTTTCTCTCAGTCGGTGACACCCCCGCTTTGGGAAGGGTCCCCAGGGTGCTGCTGCCCTGGGAACAGTACAGGAACAGCACCAGGGGCTTTTCTCCAAGTGAAAGCATTCAACCAATTCCTGGGCAGGAGAAACCCAGAAGACCTGGGTTTTAGTCAAAAGCGGGTGCCAGACCTGGAGCTGTACGCTGTGGTTGGCTTTGTGGCTTGTCAGGGAGCAGGGCTGGGCTGGGCAGCGCAGCCAAGGGCATGTCAGGGGTGGCACGAACACGGGGAGCATGACTTCCAGGTTCCACAGGGATTTGGGGCTGCTGCTCCCTGGGGAGCAGGTTGAGCAAGGGTGAAGAGAAGGGTGAACTGCCCTGCCTGCCTGCCCACGGCCCCTTCGCAGGGCCAAATGGGAGCAGGGGTGATGTGCGCTTGGAAAACGTAATTCCAAATGGAGAAAAAAGGTCAATACAGCATTTTTGCCTTTGTTTCCACATAGGGCAGAGGTCTGGGCAGGCAGTGCTGGCCTCTCCTGCATGTGTGTCAAGCCCAGGGCTGGACAGGCTGGAGATGGAGACCCTCACTGCATCAGGGCAGCATGCAGAGCTGGGGCAGCTCTCTGGCTTCTCTTCTCGAGTAGAAAAGAAGCATCCCAGAGAAAAACCATGCCCCAGTGTTCCCCAAAATAGCACCAGGGCTGCTCCAAGGTCCAGCAGAGCTGGCATGTGGCGGGCTGGTTTGAGAGCTGCCATTGTGTGGGGCTGGATGGGGAGCCTGTATCCCATCCGGATTGCGGGCAGCCCCCGGATTGCTGGGCTGCTCCCTGGGCCCGCCAGTGACTCACACTTGCTGTAAACACGTCTCCCAATGGATAATGAATCCCGGTCGTCGCCGCCTTTCGGGAACGCTCCGGATTGTCTTTGCAGTGCTCCCCCTGTCCCGTTCCCCCTCCCTCCTGGCAGCCCCGCTCCCGTGTGGGATAATTTCCTGGCGCTGAGTGGAGCCAGGGCTCTGAGGCCCATTTTCCAAACCACGGTTTGCTTCACGGGCCGAGTTTCCCCGTTAACCGTTCTGGGGGCACCGAGGCCTTTGTGCGGCTGGGGCACCCCCAGCACCTCGCCCCTCTCCCTGTGGATGCCCCACTGCCCCAACCGCGGCTCCCCAGCCTCACCCCACTCACCTCGAAGGGCACCTCAAGCAACAAAAGCTTTATTGCAATGACACAGATAAGCCACGGACTACACGGCAAAGCGGCAGGGGCATGAGGGGCGATGAGGAAGCACAGAGAGGGGCGGTGGGAAGCGCTGGCTCGCAGTGGGTACCGCCGCACGCTGGCTGCAAGCTGCTGTCCTCCTGAGAGCTGCTGCCCCAGCCCCCTGGGCCCGCTGCTGCCCCGTGCCCCGGCCGAGGAGCGGGGTCTGGGCAGCCATGGGCAGGGGGGTTCGGGCAGCTGGCCCCAAGGGCGCCGTGAAGGAGCGGGAGAAGCTCGCGGGAAGCCGGCAGCGTCTTCGGAGGGGGTCAAGCATCAGCCGCCGGCACCACGTCGGCCGCGGCGCTCCGGTCAGGCGGTGAAGGTGTTCCTCCCGTGGGGGTCAGGGTCTGCAGAGCTGGGGGACAAGCAAGGGAGATGGTCAGGGCCCAGCCAAGGCTGCGGCACCGGTGCCTCCTGGCCTCTCAGGCTACACGAACATGAGGCCACCACACCACCCTGAGCAACTCTCCAGCGTGCCGCTGAAATCACCCACACCCCAAAAGCCAAGCCAGAGGAGCCATGCCCACACGGAGCCCTGCTGCACCAGAATAAACCCCCCCTTTTCCCATGGGAGCTCACACCAACACACATGCAGCGTGAGCTGGGCTGCCAGCTGAGCCCGGGTTGGTGGCCCGGCGTGCCGCGTTTGCCTCGTGGGCTCTCACCGAGGGCTGGGAGCGGCTTTTTGGCAGCTCCAGAGAAGCCATCTGAACACACTGAGGCTGTTGCTGGGCTGAGGGTCTGCCCTTTCTCTGCCCTACAAACCCATGGCTGCGGGGATGGTGACTGCAGAGAGCTGGTTCTGCTGGACCCCACCAGCAAGATTTGGGGGTGATGGGCAAGGGCACTGCTGTGCTGGGGGTGATGGGCAGCTGAGAGAGGAGCGCTGGGGAAGGGCACACATCCCCGCATAGCCTCGGCCTGGCGCTGCACTGCACCACCCTGTGCCTCTGGAAATCACCACGTTTCAGCCCGAAATACGCGGAGGGGAGATCTACTTGCGACAAGAATAAATTTCAGTCTGCAACTGAAAACTTGTTTTAAGCACAGAGATGGTGGTTTCTCTGGCGCGTTGGGTTTGCATTTTTAACCGGCTTTTTACTGACGGTGCCTTTGCAGCGCTCCTGTAAGAGATTCGGGAGCACGGCTGCGTGCTTGGTAGCACACAGCAGCATCCCTTGGGAAAACCACAGCACCAGCTGCAGCAGCAGCCTCAGGTTACATCACTGCAATGTCCTCCCACCAAAAAAACCCCCAAACCACTAATTGTCTGCTTTTGGGTGAGCACATCATGGCCTGCTGCCCTTTGCACTGGGAAGTCCTGTTGAACATCTGTGGTGATTTGCTCCCAAGCTGAGCACGCCATCCTGAGCGCCGGAGTGATGCTGCCCCATCCCTCCATGGTCTGTGTGCCTGGCCACGCTGCCAGCTGGCTGCTGGCCCATCGCCACTGTGCCCGCATTCCGCAGAGCATCTCACAGCCCCGCCGTGCCTACGCTCCCATGGGGCATCCTGTGCCACCCCGTCCCATCGGACACAACAGAGCCCGGAGACGCTGCAGAGCCGAGCGCCGCTCATCCCCCGTTCGAGCCAGACACAGGTGCTCTCAGACACAGGCTTTCTCCAGGGACAAACAGTGACACTGCCTGCAGGCAACCAGGACACAGCGCTCCATGTGTGCTTCACGTGTTCCAGTCCTCATGCACATCCCGGCCTATCCTCTCAGGATCAAAGCAGTTCCTTCTGGAAGCAGCACGTGTGTCTTCAATCAGCCACAGGCCGCGGTTCGGCGTGGGGCTCAGACCCGAAGCCTCCTGCTGCTGCTCCATCCTCATCCCCATCCCTGGCTGGTTTTGCTCCCCACGTGCAGAGCGGACGTGATCATCATTTCTGGGAAGAGACGTCGCTGCGGTTAAACTGCCTGAACACGGGTGTGGGAATCCAGAGCCAGCCTGGCTTTGCACGTGGCTGGATTTGGTCTGATCCGGAGACTCATCTTCCTCTTTGCAGGACAAGGGCGCTGGGACAGAGTGGGAGGGGGGCCGCACATCTGGAGCGGAGGGAGTTGCACATCTGGTACATTCAGTACTTCCTAAAAGTCACTGCCACGTTCCCCTTTGGCCAGGGGCCTGGGGCTCGCTGCACTGCACGGCGGATCACGATCCGCAGCTGCATTCTTTCAGAGGGGAGAGCAGAAACGTCCCTCTCAGCAGAGCCCCGGCTCCCGGTAACATCCAGCACGGGAGCAGGGGCACTGCACGGAGACCGTGACCTCTCTGCAGTCCTTCCGCCAGCTGCAGAGGCTCCTGCTGCCAGCCAAGGCACAGAGCAGCCAGCTTGGGAGTGCCTCCCTGGGGGCCACAGGGATGGAGACCCCTGGGACCTCTCCAGCAAAACCTCGTCCTTCTGCCAGCCCGAATGGGCTCGGCCCAGCGTAAGGGGGTGGCTTGTGCCACCCGCGGCCAAGGATATGCTCGCCACACATCCTTGCCCGTGCGGGCTGGGCTGGCTCCGCGCAGCTCCCAGCACTGACGGGACCCTTCCTGCAGAGGGACGCGGTGCCAGTCACCCGCTCGCTGGATGTCACTGCCCGCCACCAGTGCCAGGGACACGCACACAAAACCCCAGTCCCCTTCCAGCAGCGCGGGATGTCCTCGGCACGCAGCTGGAGCAGCGGCTGGGAGCACCGGACATCCCGGCGCTGCCCGCATCCCGTCTGGAGCAGGATCCGTGAAAAGCTGGGCAATGGGGACATCTAGTGACCAGCCGGAGGCGCCCGGGGCTGGGGACCGGGTGTCCCCGCCGGGGCTGGGGGCTGCAGCCAGGCAGGGCTGGGGAGATGCCTTCCATCCCTGTGGCCAAGGAGAAAATGGGATTAAGCATTCATCCCTGGCACACCACGCAGAGATCCCCCAGAAACTCTGCCTCTGCCGGCACCGGAGGCAGGAAATTACCCTTGCTAATGGAGCATAAGCTGGGAATTAGCATAATTAAAAGTGACTAGCATGGACACATAACAAACCCCGGAATAACAGCTCAAAGAGAGTATGAAATTTAAAGAGCCTCCCCGGTGAAAGTCACTTTCCCTTAGGGGAAATGGTCTGTTTTTTTCAGCCTTATTTTGTACTAGATTTGCAAATACAGTCTAGGGGGGAAAAAAAAAATGACACAAAACAATACTCCAAACATATCTGGGAGCACGACAAGGATATGCAGGGGGAGTGAGGACCTTCAGCTGAGGCCAAGGGGCTGAGCACAGACCTCAACTGGCCGCTCTCTGATAGAGACCCCCACACTCCAGGGGCAGGGGGAGGCATTGAACCAATACTTTCCAGTCAAAGTCAAAATTTCCCCCTAAATAACTCATTCTAGAAATGTTGAATCATTCTGGCTGGATAACATGCATTATTTTGGGACAGACAAGCAATGTATTAAAGCTATTCTGCTGATTAACTGGGATGTTCATGTTGTATTGAATATTCTCTCAAACATTAGAGATTTTTCCCAGTGGTATGGCCGGGGATGCATCATCAGAGTATTTTTAAGTTCACCCAAAATGGAAGCCCAAGACCTATCACAAATCAAAGGAAAACACTGAGGCTTCTTCCAAAGAAAACAGCAAATCTCCTTTTGAGTCATCCCAAAGAAATGAAAATTGAGTTTGAAACATTCCTTGTGATTTTCTTGTTATCCTTGTTGTCATCAACGTGCTCCCAGGGGGATGCTGCAATGGTTTCAGCACCTCTGTCTCCAAACCTTGCTCAAGCCCAGATGATGATGGATAAGCTGATTCCCACATAACACTGCAGTTTCATCCTTTTTTTTTTTTTTTTAATTTGCAAAATAACCTTGGCAGTGTGATTCCCAAAGAGAAGTTGCAAAGTCAAAGGGAATGCCAGAAGGAGGGATGCTTCGGGTTGTCCCGTGTAGGATCAGGAGCTGGACTTGATGGTCCTGGTGGATCCTTTCCGGCTGAGGATATTCTGTGATTCTACGACTGTGCAGAGCTCCCGTGAGGTGACCCAGGTGACTGCTACTGCTTGGACTGTCCCTTGTCCCCCTGTGCTGCATCCAGCATTCCCTGGAGCACTCCCATGAGCACAGACCCTTGTGGCAGCACAAGCCTTGACACGACGTCTCGGACACCCGCCTGATGCCAGAGCCACGCTCATATCCAGCCTCCTCTCCCTCACCACCGATTCCTGGGGTGGCTTTTCCACAGCCTGGCTGGGTGACGGCCGCCTGGCAGCGGGCTGGGATGGGGATGGTACCCAGAGGGGGGTGTTGTCCGTGGGCTTGCTGGCGTGGGGCTGGGTGCAGAGGTATTGCCGCAGTCTGCTCCCCCTCTCCAGCAGCCTCTGAGCTCGGCTGCAGCTGGCAGACCCAATCTGGCATTTGCTATTTTGGGCAGCGCTGTCTCAGTGGAGGTGGGGAAAGGCACGGGGAGCACACGCCGAGAGCAGAGGAATTCAGGGCAGCTGTGATCTGCAGGCGCCGTGCAAAGCTATTTCCGTGTCCAGGACGCTGTCACGCTCCCTGGCCTTCCCCAGGTGTCCGAAACCCACAGCCTCGTTGGCCTCGGATGGATTTCTCAGCCTTGGTCAGTGTGATTCTGCCGCTGCTGTGCCTCCAGCACGTCGTGAAGAAGCTCTCCTCGTGCTCCAGCTTGTCCTACAGCCCCACGGAGGAGCTGAGAATGGCAGGATGGGCTGGCTCCCTCTGTGCACCATCCCTCTCCGAGGGGGCAGCAGCCCAGGCTGCCATGGAAGGTGCTGGCAGTGGGATGTGGAGCTTTTGCCGTGGCTCACCCCCCAGGCCACCGGGGTGGCTATTTACACTGGGTCTCACACACAGGTATTTCCTTCTTCCAACAGGACAAACTCCTGGTCTGAAGCAGAGTGAGGAACAGGAGAAGATGAGGGGTGCCCCTTGCCCACAGCTGACTTGGCACCCCGGCACGTGGGTCCATGCTTTGCTGGCCAGTCGGCGACTTGGAGGAGGCCCCGTTTGGTGCCTGCCTCCCTCCATCCATCAGCATAAATACACGGGGGAGGCGCCAACGGAGGCTACCGGCTGCACCTGAGCCCCTCAGCCCTCCCCACAGCACCCGTGCCCCTCTGGACGGGGAATCAGGGGATGGTCTCGAGCCTGTGCGGCTGCTGGGCCACCCAAAAGGCACGGCTGAACCCAAAGTGCCAGGGAGAGCAGGGCCTGGGGCTGGAGACAGGCAGCAAAGCACCAGTGGAGGATCTGGGAGCACCTTTAACCACAGAGGCTTGGAATGCTCCGGAGAGCTGAGCATGCACGGGTTTGGGGACACCTGGGCAGAGCAAACCCTGATGCTCAGCGGCACCACCTTCACCCTTCCGGGCTCCTGGGCTGGAGCCCATAACCCCCTGCCCATCCTTGGCTCCGTGGATGCAGTGGCATCGCCCAGGATCCCTGACACAGCCCCGTGTGAGTGCTGAGCCGGCAGTGCTGGAGACAGGAGGAGAAGTGGCCCAGCATCCTGGCAGGAGAGGGTGGGAAGCTGCCAGCGGTGCCTGCCGGTACTGAGGGTGGAAGAGAGGGAAAGGCCATGAAGTCCTGGGGCTCACCTGGAAAAACAAATTTATTTCCCACGTGGGACAGTGCAAAAATGTACTGTGTGGCTGCTTCAGCTGTCTGGGGACATGGTGTATCATGGTCCCCTCCTCTGCAATCTGGGACAAGGGACAGTCAGGAATTAACAGACGGAAAACGTACGTTTCCCTGTTGGAAGGGTAGGAGAGAGAAGAAAAGCCTGGAAGCAGAGGGCAGGGCTGGGCAGAGAGGGTCTCGGGGAAGGGTGTGGGGCACAGACATGGCAGATCTGTCCAGACAAGGGGGCAGTGAGAGATGGTGGTTGTCACACCGTAACTTATAAATTAGTCTTAGGGAAACCCAAAGGATTATGCAAGCCAAATGCTCTCTTTTTGCAAAAAAAGCCCAAACAAAACAAAAAACAAACAGAAAGCATGGAATCACTCAGGAAGTGCATCGCTTGTGGGGACCTTCTCTAAAAAAAACAAAATTTAAAAAAAAAGATACGATGATGGTGATGATAAATAATAATAGTAATAATAGTGATACTAAAAATAAAAATAAAAATAAGAATAAAAAAGCAATGAAGAGCTCTTGCATACAACCCCCACCTTCCCTCCAAGCAGCTAAAAAGGTGTGGAAGGATGCAGAGGGAAGGCTGGGGCAGGAGTTGTCGGGGCGACCCAGGAGAAGAACAGTCGGAGCCCATCGGTACCAGAGCTGCACAGACATTTATTGAACACAAACAACGACAAACACAGCCGGCTCACAGAGCTTCCTGAGCTATCGTCCAAAGGTTTTGCTCGTGGGGGATTGCCAAAAGAGTGCTTTCAAAGGCCCCTGGGGGTGTGAATCCCATACAGCTGAGTTCTTCCCACTTCCAGGTGCTCGTTAGTTAAAAAAAATGAGCATTTGTGTGTGTGTGTGTGTATGATTCCCTTAGTTTAGCAGGAAAAAGGGCTTGTCTGGACCGTGCCATGTTCCAAGAGAGAAGCCTGCGGGTGAACCCACGCTTGGCTTCCGCCTCCCAAATAACAAAGGGTGTTAAAAACTACGCCCCTACCCCGAGGGCAGGGGTGTGAGGTGGCGAAGGTGAGCCAGGACAAGCAAGAAGGAGCACCAGAGGAAGGAGGGTGAGAGAAGTTAAGTCGTCTGAAGCACGCACAGCTCTGGGTGGCATCACCTATGTCCATGGGCTACAGAAAGTACCGCCAATGTCAACTCAAACGTGTAGGTAGCTACGCTAGACTGACACTAGAGACCCCGCCAGCTCCTGGAGCCTCGCCAGTGAGAGAAAAAAAACCAACACCCCCCTCCCCCCCTCCCTCCCTCGTCCCCAAAAAGCAGATGAAGAATTAACACCGTAACGCTGAGAACAAGGACCATAACCAAAGAGTTTGGGAGCAGCCTCGGGAGCACAGAGTAAAGAGCTCGTAAAGAACCATTCCGGTGTGTGCATATGCGCGTGTGTGTTTATATATATATATATATATTCGTTAGTAAAGAAAAGAGTATCTGTGGAGGCAAAGGGAAGACGGTAAATGTACAGGCAGTACAGGCTGGGTGGAGTGCCGGTGGCTGGAGAGGGTCGGGTGGTGCGGAGTGGAGGATGGTGGGTGGAAATTAGAGTGCGCCCATTCCAGTGACCTCAGACGTCAGCCTAGAATAGACAGGGGCAGAGAGAGGGGTGGGGGGGAGACAAAAAACAAGCGCTTAATCACCGGAGCAGAAAAGAAAACGAAGACCCTGCGGGGCAGCCAGAGCATCACTGGGTGGCCTGGGGGTCCCCCGTGGAGGGCACGGGGGGCTGGAGCACAGAGCCAGTGTAATGGCTGGCTGCCTTCCCCTCTCCTCGCTGCGGCCAGGTGGTGCCCTTCACTGTCACCGCATCATGGCAGGGGTGTCACCCACCAGAGGTGCTGGCAGGAGTCATCCCAGAGCACGGCTTCACTTCCAGCAGCATCCCTCCCACGGGGGACAGGCAGCTGTGCCAGCTCCCCCGGCTGCTTCGTTTTGCTCTGGTTTGGAAACTGTGGGAGAGGCTGAGCCCCATCCTGCTGCCCCACCAGGTCACCTCCGCACAGAGGCAGCTCGGCCAGCCCTTCCCAGCAACGAAGAGCCGCTTCTTTTTCTTTTCTTTCTCTCTCCTGTCTCAGGGAGTGGGGGGGATTGGCAAGGGTCTGCGGGGAAGCCGCTCAGCCATGCCCGCGGGTGGGGGTCTGGCCCCGTCCCTCACCCGAGCAGGGGGAGAGGTGCCGCGGGCATG
>VZRQ01008909.1:3268-14167 GCA_013397975.1 Machaerirhynchus nigripectus
CAAACCGGGGCTCACCCCCCCCGCCGCCCGTGGTACCCCGTCCCCAAATCGGGCCTCGCTCTGCTCCGGCTGTGACTCCCTCCCCGCAAAAGCAGAGCTCCCCACCTGTCGGTGAACCCCTCCAAACCGGGGCTCAATCCCCACCTCCGCCCCTCCCCGGCTGTGCCCATCCCGGGCTCCCCGCCGCTGCGCCCCTCTCCCTGTCCGCCCTCGTCGCGTCGGGTCGGGGGCATCACCTCCCGTCCAGCCCCGGCCGCCCCCTGCCCNCCCTGTCCCCCCTCGTCGCGTCGGGTCGGGGGCATCACCTCCCGTCCAGCCCCGGCCGCCCCCTGCCCGCCCTGCCCGCGGCTCCGGGCTGCTTCCCCCGGGGGATTTGGGGAGCAGAACAGCGCGGAACCCGGGGCTGAAGAGGAGCCGTTCCCCTTCTCCCTTTGACGGGAAGAACCTTGGGTCAAAAATCATAAAAACAACGAAATCAAGAAAAGTTTCACCAACTTTTTTTTCTCTGTTTTGATGACTCTCCTGGCTCGTTCCCCAAATCCTCCCGTGCAGGGTCCCGCGGGATCCACGCCTGCCTGTGCAGCCTCTCCATGCTCCCCCCTCCAGCCCATCGCTGCCCTGCGCTCACCCGTCCGTGTGAATTTCCCCACAGCCCGCGGCGTTTCCTTCCCTCTCTCCCTCCCCGCCACCAAGGCCAGCTCCTGCCACCGCCGAAGTGGAGTTTGGTTGCTCTGCTGGATCCGGAGGGCCGGGGGGAACCCCCCAGATGCTCCCGAAAGGTGCATGAGGAGCGTGACAGCCCCGGCAGCCCAGAGCAGGGGGGCTGACAAGGAGGAGCGCCAGTGCCTGGGGCTGATGGAGGACAGGAGGGCCCTCGGTTATGCTCAGAGCGAACTTCTGCTCAAGGGAACACGGTGTGCTCCTCCAGCCCCGAGAGCCAGCCTCAGGAACGGCTCTGGCACACGGTGCAGGGGTTCCAGGGGTCAGGGGGAGGATCCGATTCCTGGTCCCTTCAGCATCCTCTGGGTCCCTTCTCCCGGGGATCCTGCCAGGTGCCTTGGGACCGGCGGGGTCAGCGAGTGTCACAGGGAAAGGGGAATCCCGACCTGACCCCAGGACCTGATCCCCACCCTACTTGAGAGGCTGAGCCATCCCCCAAAAGGTCATAGAAGGGGTTGGGTTGGGAGGCGCCTTAAA
This sequence comes from Machaerirhynchus nigripectus, assembly GCA_013397975.1. Lineage (NCBI taxonomy): Eukaryota > Metazoa > Chordata > Aves > Passeriformes > Dicruridae > Machaerirhynchus > Machaerirhynchus nigripectus. The sequence continues at coordinate 4,466 of VZRQ01008909.1, forward strand.
GATCATCCAGCTCCATCCCCCTGCCGTGGGCAGGGACACGAGGGGACCACCGGACGTGATTCCTTGGTGCCAGGGAAAGCTCAGATCCAGTGACAGGAGACTGAAAGCCACAACTTCCATGTCTGGTGCTGCCCAGGCTCGGGCACGGCCACCAAATCCACCACAGAGGTCCCCGAAACCAGCCCCGAGCAGCACCTGGCTGGTGCAGAGCGGTGGGGGAGAGTCCGGGGGGCTGAACCCTGACTCCAGAGAAATCCTCCTGAGGGAAAACTGCACCAGCACCAAGGTCCGTGGTGGCCCGAGACACTGCCAGCCCTTCCTGGGCACTACAGCGTCCCCCGGGTGCCCGGGGCCCCCAGGCCCTGCCAGGATGCTCCGACCCTCCGGAGGCGAGCGCAGGCAGGAGCTCGGGAGCCTCTTCTCTTCTCCCCGCTGCCAGCACAGCTCGGAGCCGCGGTCTCCGCTCTGCTCCCGGAGAGCTGCAGGATCAGGTGATGGGCGGGGAAGAGTGGGTGCTGGAAAGCTCCGCCGAGACTCCGGCAGAATTCCTTAGAAGGGGAATTGGGCAGAAATCCACAGGAAAGGAATTGGGCAGAGTTCCTTAGAGAAGGAATTGCCCATCCGGGTGCTCTGCGGTGGGATCTCTCCCACCCAGCAGGGTTTGTTAACTCTCTCACGACTCCGGGAGCTTTTGTCACAGGGTATTCCACACCTCCCTTTGCTGGGCTCTTCCTGGTGGCCCCCGTACCCTCCTTTCCCTCATTTTCAGCGTTTCAGCAGCCCGGAGAAGGCTGGACAGAGCAGCTGAGCTCCTGGCCCTGGATTTCACTCTCCCCAAGGAACAAACCTGTGCCAAGCTGCCTCTTGCTGCTGTTGATGTAGGACAATTAGATAAGCTGAAGCAAACAGCATTCCCTCCTTCCCGTTCCTCCGTGTGCCAGCAGAGCTTTCCAAACCTCCAAGCCTTTGCTCTTTCCCTGTCGCACCCCTGAGCCTCCTGCCCTGGATTTTACCCTGACAATGAACCTTTTGAGCAAGGGACACTCCGGGAGGATCCCCGAAGGCACCTCTGGACACCCCGACACTGAAACACAGGGACACCACAGGGACATCAAGGACCCCCTCCCAGCCCCATTCCATGGAGGAACTCATCCTCCTGGCACCTCCTACACGCATTTGTGGGCTGGTCCCCGAGGGGAAGAGAGCAGTGCCCTCTGCATCAAATCTCTGGACTGAGTCAGGAGTTATCAGGCTCCTCCCGGACAGGGAAAAACCCGGAAAACCCTCCTGTCTTCAAGCCAAAGGTGTGGAAGCACCAAACGAGGAGGAGTTTCTACAGCAGTGAGAATCACAGACAGATCAAACACTTCCACAGTCGTTCCTTTAGCCCTGGGCAGCTCCGAATATTGGCACTTCCAAGGAGCGGGATGAACTTCCAGGGGGCTGCCAGTGCTCCGCTCTGGCTTTCTGGAGTAAGATGGAACAGCTCCGCAGCTCCCCTTGTAGCCTTTCCACGTCTGTTCCAGCTTTCCTCCAAAAACTGGGATAGTCCAGACCCACCTCTCCCACCCATCCATGCCAGCAACCTCCCCGAAGCAGGAAAGGCTTCACTGGAGTCAGAATTAAAAAGAGGAAAGGCAGGATCTTTCCTTTTAAAAGAAACCCCAAATAAAAGCACTGAACAAAGACCCTCATGATGTGAGTCTTTGGAAAACAAATTCCTTCCAGGGTGACTCCAGCTCCCAGGACAAAAGCTGGCACCCCAGCCTGGTCAGCGGCTCTGGGGACCCTTTCGGGAATAAACCCCTGTGCAGAAGTGAAGAGCCAGGGATCTCCTCACGTCGTGTGCTGTGGCTTTGTGCCACGGAACGGCAAATGATCCAACGGGGCGGGAATACTGTGGGAATCACGACCCCCACAGCCAGTGCACAGGGGCTCTGGCTGGTCATTCCCATCGGGACAACGATCCTGGACACGCTCTCCAGCAAGGACAGAGCTCCAGAAGCTCCAGAAGCTCCAGAAGCTCCAGGAGCTCCAGAAGCTCCAGCTCTCGGTCGCTTGTGGAGGGTGACCCATAATCTCCCTGGCTGGCTCCGTGCCTGTAACCAGTAACACCCTGCACGCCCCGCCTGTGCCGGTGCTTTCCCTCACGGAGGCTGGGTGCAGAGCTCGCCGGGGCCGGCCTGCCTGCCTGCCATGTGCTTCGGTGCCTCAGGCAGTTGCCTGCAGACTCCAGCTGTTTTTATTACCTAAGTGGGTTTGATTGCTCCTTCATTTGTGCCTGAACGAGAGCCCTTGGCACCCTCGCGGGCTCTAATGGGGTCTGTGTGTTCTCGCTCCCAATTAAAGCCACGGGCAGCGATTAACAGCTTCCAGCAACCCCGGCACGCAGCAGAGGGGACGCGGCTTTCCAGGGCTCCGCGAGAGGATCCTGCAAGAGGGGCACGACTTGGTGCATCCCGAGCAGACAGCTGGGCTGGCTGGAAATGGCTCTGTCCCCAGGTGACCGCTGCCACTTTCTTCTCGTCACGGGAGGTTCGGCTCAGCCGTCCCAGCCTCGCACAGATGCATTTTCCAGCAGTGGGGGACGATGCTGGTGGGTGGCCAGGGGTGGGTGTGACCCCAAAGTGGGGGTGGAGACATTAAGGACGGCTCCCCACCTGCCCTGGCTGTCAGGGCTGCTCCTGGAATGCACCATGTGGGGTGATGCAGAGATCAGGACATCAGGGCGTGGATGGCCCTGCCCCACTCGGTCCTTCCCTCCCCTCCCTTTTCCTTGTGGTCCTGCGCGGGGCCTGAGCAGGTGGAAGTGGCCAAAAATGGTGAATTTCTGATGCACTTGGACTTTTCAGCCCCGGGTTCTGACTCCAGGAGCCACCCCAGTCGCTCTGCCGGGATCATCCCGGCCGTCCCGGGGCCGTGGCTCCGATGAGCACATCACATCCCACACGAGCCACAGCCATCTGTGGGAACCCCGGGGAGGAGCCCTCCGTCAAAATTCAGATGTTGGGGGATTACATGCTTCGATCTGATCGGAACTGGCGTTTTCTGATGGCAATGGGTTCTGTCAGGAACTGTGTGAGTGGCGCTGCCCGCAGGGGTCCGTGCTCTGGGACCGGGGGTGGTCGGAGCCGGCTGATGGAGCGCAGGGATGGAATGGGAAATGCAGGCCCGGGAGCTTTTTGACTCAATTAAAGTCAGGCTCGCTCCCGAGACAGGCCTGTGGCTTTGGGAAGGACGTTCCTCGCACACTGAATTCAACTTGGTGTGAGGTCAGGAGCAGGAGCTCGACAGGTGGAAGTGACACCTCGGGTGGCAGGTGGTGGCCTTGTGGGAGACCCAACGGAGGCCAAATTCTGTGTTGGAATGAGGAATAGGCACCACAGAACCACAGAATCATTCAGGTGGGAAAAATCCTCTCAGATCCTTGAGTCCAACCTCTCCCCAGCAAGGCCACCGCTGACCCATGTCCCCAAGTGCCACATCCCCACGGCTCCTGAACCCCTCCAGGCGCGGTGCCAAGGCACGGTTCGGAACACCCTGCTGCCAAAATGCCCGTTTCTGGAGGAAAACGCCAGAGCAGCTCCTGAGGAGGGCGAGATCCCTTCCCAGCCAGCAGAGCAGGGTGTTTAATGCAGGTCTCACGCTCGAGGTGTAAGAGAAAGACGATGCGTGCTGGCCAACAGATCCAGCTTGTAAAAATCCTTATTAAAACCCCGCTGAGCCCAATTGGGAAAGATGGCTTTTAATTAAAAAGTGCAGCCATTCAGCCAACTTTTATAGGAGATTGCTGCGACCCCAGGAGATGCCAACCAGCAATAGACTCAACTCCTTCCGGAGGGAGGGATCCTTCCCGTCCTTTGTTAGCTGCAGCATCTCTGCCGCTTTTAAACTCAACTTCACAGCTTTCCTGAGTGTGGTTTCTTCCATTAGGAAATGGGAATCTTCTAACAGCTCACCCAGGCAGCAAAATTCCTGCACTCCATCTCCTGCATTAGGAAGCCGGAGTCCGCGCGGCTCCGCCGAGCGGAGCGGGAGAGAGAGCGGGAGGAAAGAAAATCCAGATGGGGCAAAGTGTAGCTCGACTTTTTAATGCTAAATTATTTACAGTAAGTAAAATCGTGTGTGTCAATTGTGAAAAGAGTCCAATTTGTTTGATTTACATTGCAGGGGGGTGCCCTGGGGTAGGGGGTGTTTAACTATCTCCTCTAATGTAATTGCCTATGGCAGCCCGGTAAATATTTGATGGGCTGCCTGCGCGAGGGAAGGAACTGGGGCTGATGCTCCCGCAGCCCTCGCAGGGTATCGGATGCAGCTGCAGCCAGGCTCTACCTGAGCCCTTCCCATTGTGTAACTGGGGCTGGTTTATCCCACTTCCACGCTGGGAATGTGCACTTCCTGCTGGAAAACGGGCTTGTCCCCCACCCCGTGCCGTGGGTTTGTTTTACATCAGAAGCCCAAATTTCTCTGTCTGTGCCTCAAAGGGAGGGTTTTCCTCAGCTTTTCAGCAGGTTTTGCTCTTGTCAGGGCCGTTTCCATGGTTTGGAGGTGGTGGATCCTGGCCCCAGCTGGCAGGGATTGTCCCTCAGTCACAGGAGGGTCAGAGCCTGGCTGAGGGTGGTGAGGGGGATGGGGATGCAGGGACTGGGAAGGGCACAGAGGGGCTCCAGCAGCAGAGGTGTCAGCAGAACCTCCGTAGCGCCAGCTCATGCAGCCTCTCACGGCTTTTCCATTTTTAGCGTTTCAAGCAGCTCCAGAGGAGGTTCGGGTTGGACATCAGCAGGAATTTCCTCATGGCAAGGGTGCTCAGGCCTTGGCAGGGGCTGCCCAGGGAGGTTTGGAGTCCCCACCCCTGGAGGTGCCCAAGGAAGGCCTGGAGGTGGCACTCAGTGCTCAGGGCTGGGGACAAGGTGGGCATCAGGCACAGCTTGGACTCGATGGTCCTGGAGGCCTTTCCCGACCTCCACGGTTCTGGAATTCTGTGTCAAGATGGGCACATTCAGTGCCCCAGGAATGGCCCCTGTGACCTGGGGACAAGGTTCTGCTGCTCAGCCAAGGCTGGGGCAGAGCCCCTGCTCCTCTCTGGTCAACCCTGCGGGTCCGTAGGAATTCCTGGAGGGTAGGAAATGTCACACCACCCACCTGGGACGGTAAATATTTAACAAGGGGAACACCCCCTGCCTTGCTCCCTGCCCTCCTCATCCATATTCAGCTCCTGCAGCTCTTCCAGCCCTTCGGGAAGCACAGAGACCCCTGGGAAGAGGGAATCCACTGAGGAGCTTTGTCTGCAGGTCCTCTGCCCTCCAAAGGGCCTTGGAGCTCCAGATTTGGGGATTGGAAGCCAATGACCTGCGAGGTCCCTTCCAAACCAAACCATCCATGGATTCTGTGCTTTGGAAGGGACACAGGGAGGCCTCCAGCCCAATTCCCTGTTTGAGCAGGGCCAGTCAGAGCAGGTGTGTACAGCGGAGTTTGAACCTCTCTGAGGATGGAGACACCAAAGTCTCCCTGGGCTCCCGGAGGGTGAGCAGGGAGAGGCCGCCCAAGATCTTCATCTACAAAGGCAACCAAAAGTCGGGTGGGGATGCTGCATCCACCTGGCTCAGCACGGAAATGCCTCGGGGCTGTGGGTGGAGGGAACTGGGCTTGGATGGCACCAGCAGCCGGCCAGGGAGGGACGAGTGGGAACCACACCAAGCTCCACGGAGGTCCTCACGAACCCCCTGGGGTTTCTCTGAGGGTTTCTTGGGATGATAGCTGTGGCTGGGAGGCAGGAGCAGTCAGGATGGAGGTGTGGAGCAGGGCGAGCGGCCTGCTGGGGTGCTGGGATGCAGAGGGAGATGTCACATGGAAATCCATGTGGGGGGCTCCCAGCCTGCTCCTGCCAGGAGCCTCTCCATGGTTCTCCATGCCTTGCTCGCTCCAGCTCTTACAGAAACCGGCTCTATTAATATCCCAGCTCTTCCTCTCGGCCCATTACCCTCCTGATGGCCCAAATTTCCAGTTAGCTCCTCTCCAAATTTAAATGATCGCTTCCCCCTGTCTTCTCCACCCCCACCTTTCCGAGAGATGACGTCACTGATGACCCACATTCTCCTGCCTCCGAAGTGCCTGGCGCCGGGGCCATTAGATCCCTCTGCTGGGCTGGGACTGGCTGACAGCCAGTCCCGACCTCACAAGTAACCACGGCCATTCACCGCGAGAGGGAAGCTCCAGCCTTGCCAACAGCGTTGGAGAACGGGAGAGGAAGGAAGGATGGAGCTGGATGGAGCCTCCTCCTACCCACGGGTGCTACCAGGGAAGGGAGGAAGCGGAGCTGTCAAGTAATGGACACCTTTGAGGGAGGGAAGCAACCTTGGGAAGTGTCTTCCCTGTCCTACCTGCTCTGAGGGTCTGCCAGGAGCTGGCAGATGGGATCCCATGGGATGCTGGTGGGACTGGGACACCATGGACTGCTGTGGGATTGGGATCCCATGGACTGCTGTGGGACTGGGATCCCATGGACTGCTGTGGGACTGGAACACCATGGACTGCTGTGGGATTGGGATCCCATGGACTGCTGTGGGATTGGGATCCCATGGACTGCTGTGGGATTGAGATGACTTGGACTGCTGTGGGACTGGGACACCATGGACTTCTGGTGAGATTGAGATCCCATGGACTGTTGGTGGGCTTGAGGCCACTTTGAACTGCTGGTGGGATTGGGACACCATGGCTTGGTTGTGGGATTGGGACACCACGGACTGGTTGTAGGATTTCTTTTCCTCTGACCCACTTGCCACCCCTGTGAGTCCTAAAGCACTGAAGACTCGGTGGGACCAGCAGCGTGACACGTGTGTCACTGTGTGTGTGCCCGTCTCAAAGCCTGCAGAGCCCTGAAGTGCTGCTCTGAACAGTTCCTCTTGTTCCTGAAGGCCTCAAAGCTCCATGTCAAAAGCCAGTGAGTTTCTGCCCAGAGGAAAACCCTTCCAGTTCTGGGTTTGATTCGGCAAAGAACCTCAGTCCACATCTGAGTCACTGAAGAGGCCAAAACTCCATCAGTTCATGGAGCAGACGTCCATGAGCAGCTGGAAAGAGACCTTCCAAACAGGGGTGGGAGACAGGACAATGTCCCCTGTGCTGCCCATGGCTCTGGCCAAGGCAGCCCTTTCCTAAAGCCTTCCCGAGGGTCACCTCTTGCTCTTCTCATTCTCGTTGAGCCCCAGGCTCAGCAAGAGCCTCCAGGAGCCAAAGCCTTTTGTCCCACTTGGAGCTGATGGCTCGAGAGTGGACTGGGAGGAGATGAGAGAGGGGGAGGAAGGGAAGAGAGGTCCCTGGCTTTCCTCCAACCTCGGTCATCACCACCCTCTCCGCTTTGTGGCCCTGTCCTGCTCTCCAGCCCACTGCTAATCCCAGCTCTCGTGAGTCCAGCCCAGGTCCTCCTCGAGGAGACATCCCCAGGCAGCTCCCAGCATCCCAAACGCCTCCTGCCACCAGCCCAGCCCGTCCCAACCAGCTCCCACCACTGACCTGGGCGAAGGAGAGGCCCAGGCAGGCAGGAAAGGCATCCCAAAGAGCAGCTGTGGCATCAGCCTCTCCCAAACGAGTCGTGTTGGGCTGAGAGAGGAGTTTTTGGCTGGATGATCCCAAATCTCGCTGCCGCAGCACCTCCAGGACACCTGGTCCCACCATCCCGAGCCCTTTCCAAAGGGATCCAGCAGCTCCAGGGGACAAGCAGGCAGAGGATCTCCTCATCCACAGGAGGTTCCTCCACGTCCTCACCTTGGCTCGTCCAGCACAGGGAGTTCCCTGGAAACGAATGCAGGGAGGGTTTCCAGCAAGAGGAAGAAGGCGAAAGGAAGAACAAGAAAGAAATGCTAAGAAAATAAAAAGAAAGGAAGAAAACGAGGGGAGAAAGAGAGGAAAAATAAGGAAGGAAAGAGAGACTCTTGGTTTTCTGAGTTAGAAGCAAAATTATCTTGATTTCCATTTGAATAATTCATGTTTGCCACGGGCCATGTATTCCTGAGCTTGGGTGTCAAGTGTTTATTGAATATATCTCTTGACAGGGCACTTGTGTGATATTCAGCCATTGCCAGAGTGTGAAAAAAACACACACAACAAATGGAAAAAGAGGGGGGAAAAAGGAAACCCTGGAGTGATGGCTTCCTCCGCCTCAGTTTGAGAATAATTGGCCCAAATGAAGCCCCTTTCCTTGCCATAAAGTCCCCCCTACCCCCTCCCTCCGTGGGGATCCGGCCGGGAGCCCAGCACAGGTGGCCGGGATATTGTCCCTGCACCCACAGGGAGAAGCTCTGGGATCATCCTCGAGGATGAGCCGGGCAGGTGCTGGAGGAACTGGAGCCTTTGTCACCTCCTCAGCTTTTGCCAGGATGCGGAGATGTGATCCTGAAGACTTGCAGGGGTCTTATCCCAAATGTTCCCAGCTCGGAGTGAATCCCAGTTATGGAGGGAGCCAGGGGGCTCAGCGCTGGCTCCTGGGTGTCGTGGACCACTCACCTCCAGCTCGTATCCCGAGGGCCGTGGCTCCACCAGCCAGTGGGAAGAGCTGGAAGAGGGACATCTCCTCTTCCTGGGTGAGCCAGACGTGAGCAGGGAGCTGGAGCCATTCCCAGTGGTATCCCTGGGATCGGGAGGAATGGGGAGCCCCTCCACCCAAACAGCATTGACCCCGTACCCAGTGCAGGATAGAGAGGCACTGGAGGCAAGTCTGGTTCCGGGGCAGCAAGGGGGGAAAGATTTGCCTCTGTCCTGGACAGTCCAGTTCCCATTCTTTGGAGGATTCGGGGAAAAGCTCCCACCTTCCTACCCCAGCTCTCACACAGACCTTACTCTTCATGCAGTTCTTGAAGGCAGGGATGGATGGGACTTCGGCCGCCCACGTCCATCCCAAATAGCTCCTCGGGGCAGGAGAGTCTCCGAGGATGGCGTGGGAACAGCTGGTGGCTGAATGGTTCTAACCCCGGGAAACTGGGATTGCAGCTGGGAGCAGGGACCGGCTGCGCTGCCCTGGGAAGGGCCTGTCACTCCCTGTCACTCCCTGTCACTCCCTGTCACTCCCTGCGGGACACAGGAGCCCCCGGCGCTTCCATTCAGGCACAGGCAGGAGGTGAGGGGGGCAGTGCCCGGCAGCTCCCCCTGGACGGGGTCCTGAGGTGGGCACATGTGGAGCTGGGCGTGGTGGTGCCTCACCTTGTGGAGGATCTGCCTTCAGCATCCAGCTGTGTCCAGCTGTCAGGGCAGCGCCAGGGCTCCCCGTGGCGCACCTGAGGGGCATTCCCAGCCCCACCTGCGCCCTGCTGCTCCCTGCCCCGCTCAGCCCCGGAGCCGCAGCGGCAGGGCCGCCCTGGAAGGGACACATCTCCCCCTGCACAGCAGGGTCCTCCCAGCTCCCGCACCCCATAGGGATCCCCAGGAGGGAGGGAGGAACAGCTTTGGGGGGCACACGGACAGTTCTGAGGGTCTGCAGCAGCTCGAGGTCACTTGCACTGTGTCTTCTGCTGGGAAACGGGGGACCCTCTCCCAGCTGGCTGCCGGCAGGGGCCCATCAAACCCAAACCCATACCTGGGACCCCAAATCCCGCAGCAGAGCCGGCACCTGGCAGCAGGAGGGGGCAGAGCAGCCGGGCTGGGAGGCGGGGGGGGCCAACACCGGCACGGGGGAGCCGGGGGCGAGGAGGAGGGAGCGATGCCCAGCAGAAA
>VZRQ01008909.1:14212-32862 GCA_013397975.1 Machaerirhynchus nigripectus
GCGGCGGCACCCGGCCAGCAGCGAGAGCCCGGGGCCCGGCCCTCCCCGAGAGGAGTCATTTGGAGACCGCCGGGGCAGGGGGAGCAGCCAGACAGGGGGACGGGGCCGGTCCCCGCCCGCTGCCCCCAGCACCCAGCTCCCAGCTGGTGCAGCAGCAGGGAGCCCTGCCTGGCCATATGCTCTGCGTGCTGCTTCAATTACCCCGCGCCGAGCCGCGGCTTGCTCGGCCCCTGGGAGCGCCGCGAGGGGCCCGCGGGGGGAGCGAGGCCACGCCGGGGCTGCCAAAAACCGGAGCAGGGTGGGAGGGCTCAAATCAGAGTCGCTTCGCTCCGTGGGGGACACCCGTGGAGCTCCCACACGCGGCTTTGTGTCCAGGAGGGTCCCTCGTGTCCGGGAGGGTCCCTGGTGTCCAGGAGGGTCCCTCGTGTCCAGGACCATCCCTCGTGCCCAGGAGGGTCCCTCGTGTCCAGGACCATCCCTCGTGTCCAGGACCATCCCTCGTGTCCAGGACCATCCCTCGTATCCAGGACCATCCCCGTTTTAACAACCCCATCAGGGCTGGGAGCTCCTCTGCACCTTTTGGAGGTTGGGTCCGGCTCCTAAACCTCCCAGCCAGGACTCAGGACCCAGCTCCTGGCATTAGGGATCCATTCCCAGCCCTGAGGATGGTCAAAATAAGCCAAGTCCTCTCTCCAGAAAGCTGATCCTTCCCAAACTGAGCCCCCGAAGAAATGGTGTAAGTGGGAAATAAAAAATTCTCACTGCAGATTTTATTTCCACAAAAATGGCCTCATGATTGCACAGAGGTGTTCATGGAAAACATTCCAGCTCCTTGAAAAATTCCTTTTTCTGCTGGAAAACCAAGAAACTAAAACCTTAAACCTCCAACCCACATCTTCTGTTCATTTTCTTACCTCCTTTTAGCTTTTTTTCTGAAATAATCTGTGTTTGTGTGATTAATGACTCGAGGAGTGTCAGTTTGTGAATATCTGATGGAAGAAAAAACGATTTGGTTTTCCTGAGTTCTGGTACCAGATTATTCCTGGTATCTCTAATAACGGGTTATTTCTGAGAAGGTTTAATTTGTGTTGTTCCCCAAACCTCACAACCAGAGGAGAAACCTTCACATGAGCAATGCTTGTGGCTCTGGGGCTCATTAGACAGATCCCCCTGGTCCTTTTCCTGCCACGTGGATCTGTTTTCCCACCTGCAAATCCTGTCCCGCTCCAGCTCTTCCCCACACCCTGCCCTTGACCCCTCGGCCACAGCCCAGAGCTGCTGACCAGCCCCAAACCCACACCAGCCCCAAACCCCCACCAGCCCCACCAAGACCCCTGGGAAGGTCTGGCCCTTCCTAGGCCCAGTTTTTTTGTTCACCTGGACAGAGGAGCCGTGACTGGAGTGATGTCCCCAGGGAGCATCAGCTGCATTCCTCTGCTGACCCAGTGCAGGGAATCATGGAATCATGGAATGGGTTGAGTTGGAAGACACCTTTAAGTGTCGTCTGGTTCCACCTTCCAGGGACACCTCCCACTGTTCCAGGCTGCTCCAAGTCCCGTCCAGCCTGGCCTTGGACACTGCCAGGGATCCAGGGGCAGCCCCAGCTGCTCTGGGCACCCTGTGCCAGGGCCTGCCCACCCTCCCAGCCAGGAATTCCTTCCCAATATCCAACCTAAACCGACCCCACTTCAGTTTAAAACCATTCACCCTCGTCCTACCAAAAATTTGTCCCCACAAAGCCTGGAGGGGCTGGGCTGGCAGCAGAGGCTCTCTCTGACCTGAGACAGCCCCGCAGAAGAACAGCAGCACCTTCAGTCCTGACCCTCCCGGAGCAGGGAAGGGAAATCAGCAAAAAGCAAATCAAGGAGTAAGTCCAAGTGTCAAAGCCACTTGATGAAATTGTTTTGCTTCTGGGAGACCCGCAGGCAGAAAAGCTTGCCTGAATAAATGAGTCTCACCCACCAGTCTCACACAGATCCACCAATCTCTGGGAGCTGTGGATTTACCTGGGGTAGGGACGTGCTCTCACCGCCGTCCCAGACACTTCTGCCACCCTCGGTGCCATTCCCGGCTGCCGTCACACACCAGCGGTGGTCACAGGGCGGGAGAAGCCCGTCCTGGGCTCTGCCAGCCGGGCCGGGCACTGGGAACGCTCCAGAGGTGCAGGGACAGCCCCAACACCCGCGGCTGGGGCACGGGGGGCGATTCCATCCCCGAGCACCCGTGGGAGACAGCGGTCACCCGGTTTTGCTCTGGGGACAAAGGGCTGAGCAGCAGCGGCACCGGGCCCGGCTCTCCGGGCGGGGACAACCCCGGGACGAGGCGGGGCAGGCGGCCCGGGGCGGCCGGGAGGGCTCGCGGGGCGGTGCGGTGACAGGAGCGCGCTTCGTCCCCGCTCCTCCGGGCACAGCGAGCGCAGGGCCCGGCCGGGCAGCCGAGGCAGGGAGGGTTGGTCCCCGCAGCGGTTTCTGTCCGTTCAGAGCGGACGAAGCTGAGCCCTTCCAGCGCCTGTGCCCCGCATCCCCCGCGAGCGGGGTCAGAGCCACCCCGCGCCTCAGGTTGTTTCTGACCCCATTTCCCCCGGCCTCTCCGGCCCTCCCAGTGCCCTCCTTGGTGGTCTGGTCACTCAGAGCTGGTGGTCAGGGCTTTTCCGCCCCTCGGAGCAGTCAGGTCCCACGGCAGCGCCCACCCGAGGGCAGCTCGGTCTGGGGAAAAGCAATCAAAGCTTGGAAGAAACCCCTGAGACGGGCTCAGTGCTCACTCCTGACGTGACCTCCGTTCAGCAGCCGCGTGCTGCAGCCACGAGGCTCATGCCAGGGGAGGGTCTGTCCAGCCAGGAGGGCACGGCCAACTCTGCTGCCCCTGGACTCTTTGAGCTTCCCACCAAAACAGCCGGAACAATAAGGTTCCAAATCCCTTTGGATGCACCTGCAGCCATAGGAGAGGAGAGAGTCTGACAGGAGAGTGTGCAACAGGCCCTGCAGGAGAGATTCCCCCTGTTTTTCAGGGACAGGATGAGGGAGTATCTGGGCAGGATGATTTATNGGACACGAGACAGACTTCGAGCTTCCCACCAAAACAGCCGGAACAATACGGTTCCAAATCCCTTTGGATGCACCTGCAGCCATAGGAGAGGAGAGAGTCTGACAGGGGAGTGTGCAACAGGCCCTCCAGGAGAGATTCCCCCTGTTTTTCAGGGACAGGATGAGGGAGTATCTGGGCAGGATGATTTATTTGACCTTCCTGCATAAATCTTTGCTGTCCTTTCTAACAGGCAGAATTCTTCCAGGCAGGACCTGGGGGGAAAGGGTTAAGAACCCTCCAGGCCATGGGCTGACCCACAGACCTTCCCATACTGTCCCCTTTCTTATCTGCTGTCCCTGGGGGCATCAGCCACCAGCAGATTACCCTGGACTGCTCCCCCAGGGCACTCGGAGCTGAAGAGCAGAGGGCAGAGAGGCTGATCCTTGAATTCCAAAATGCTGGGACTCTGTTCCGGAGCCAGGGAAGGGCTGGAGGGGGAAGAGGTCCGGAAGGGGATGCACAGGGACAGTGGGAAGGACAAACCAGCTCTGCTCGGGGGACAGAGGTGCAGCCCTCGGAGCCCCGGTGCCCCCAAGGGGAGCAGCAGCTCCGGGGCAGGAAGGTCCCCATGAGGACACAGAAGTGTTTGGGATGGGACTTCAGGGACAAACCTGGAGCTGCCCAGGCCGGCCTGGCTGAGGTGGGGGCCAGCAAGGGCTCACCCCAAGCCATGTGTGAGTGTGGCCGTGCCCAGCAGGCGTGTGAGGGGCTGAACCCTGCATGACCCATCCCTGGGAGCCCTGGTGAGTGCCCTGAGTGATGCATTAACACCGGGGTGCAGCTGAGCCACGGCCCTGCCACCAGAGCAGGGCTCCACCGGCCGCAGCTGCGGGCAGGAGGGAAGGAAGGGTGGGAAGATTTCGAGAAGGGACAGTCCAGGAATGATGTGATTTGGGATTTTCTTTCCTGAACCCGAAAACCTCCCAGGCAATGCAAGAACAGCCCAGCCAGGCCAAGCACGGGAGTGCCAGTGGAGCAGAGGAGGGTGGCAGGACTCGGGTACGTGCTGCTCGCAGGGGCAGCGATGACAGAAGATGATCCTTTCCGGAGGGGAAGCTCCAGGATCCCAGGGGAAGCCTTGAGCATGATTCCCATCCCTTCCTGAAGGGACTCACAGTCAGGTCAGTGCTGCCAGAGCTAAATCCTGACCTCGGGCTGTGCTGGGGCTCGGAGCTCCTCATTCCTGTGAAAGCTCTTTCACCACGCTGGGAACAATCCCGTACCCACGCAGGGCTGTGTGAGATCGGGGCTCAAAATGCCGGAGAGAACCAGAGATGGAGAAAAGGATTTGGAACTGGACGAGCCCGGGAAAAGCTGTCAAGCTCCATATTGATCCATCAGCTCTGGGCAGAGTGGCCAACAACCTGTGGAGACCTGCACGAGGATTTCAGAGGTGTTTAGGGGAATATCCGTGATTTGAATGGGGATAAAACCCCCCCACCTGGGACAGAGCTCGTGCAAAAGGAGGGATCCGGATGTGCTGAGGGCCCCTCGGAGCAGAGCTGCTCCCAGCATGAGGAATTGTCACCCCAGAAGCTGCAAGGAGGAGGAGAGGAGAGCCAGGACAACATCTTGGGTTACCTGTGCCACCCTCGGGGTGTGAGTTCAGCCAAAGAGCCCTTTACCCCCAGATCCACCTTCTCCCGGGCATCCCGAGGTATTTAAGCTGAAATCTGGTTTCATTGATCCAGGCCTGAAATCGATGGGCAGCAGAGGGCTGAGACACCGTCCAAATAAAGATAATACCAACAGCAATAAAATAGCACCATTGATTTTAAAACTGCCCATCTAAAGGCTTTATAAAGTATTCATTAAATATCTATTAGGATAAATTGAAAGCATTAGGAACACGGGGAACTGGTTATGCAGATTTGCAAGCGTTTTTGGTTAATTTATAAACGCCGCGTCCGCGCGGACAGAGCGGGAGACACCGGCAGTAATTACTCTGAGCCGTTCTGCCGCTCTCTGTAGAACTCGGATACCAGAGGCAGGAAGGGCTCCGCGCCCTTCTCCCCTGGATTTGGAGGAGCTCAAGAAGCCGAGGAAGGCGAGCGAGCCTTTCCTCTGCGAAGAGGCGCAAAGCCACGTTCAGAGAGCGCTGTCCGAGGCGGGGGCGCGGCAGCAGCCGGCCCCGGGGGCCGCTCATTACACGCTCGTTAAGGCGCTTGAGAGGGTCGCAGTTGCCCAGCACGGGCTGGCCTGGATCGCTTTCACCCCTCGCAAGGAGAGGCTGCGCCGGAGCCGGTGGGGAGCGTGTCCCCTCCCCGCGGGGCACACGGGACACGGCCGCGGAGCCGGCACGGGGTGATCCCTCCGCAGCACGGGCTGGGGCGCCGGGAAACGGGGTCGGGACCCATCCCTGAGGGCTGGGACACAGTCACTGCCCGCTGCAGGCACGGAAAGTCTCCCTGGGCTGCCTGGTGTGCAGGCAGAGCTGGGATTCCCAAAAAGTCACCCTGGGCTGCCTGGTGTGCAGGCAGAGCTGGGATTCCCCTTCCATAGCACCAGTGCCTAAAAATAATCCCAAACTGGCTGCCTGGGCTTTCTCGGGACATGGAGTGAGAAGGGCAGTGCCAGAGCAGGATTTGTGCAGAGGGTCCCAGCATAAAATGAACCTGGAGCTGCTGGAGAGAGCCCAGAGGAGGCCCCGGAGCTGCTCCCAGGGCTGGAGCCCCTCTGGAGCCAGGCTGGGAGAGCTGGGGGTGCTCACCTGGGAAGTGTCCCTGCCCCAGGATGGGGTTTTAGGTCCCTTCCCACCCAACCCATTCCATGAATCTCTGACTCGAGCCGTGCCCTGCAGGAGATCCCCTCCCCAGGAGCCACAGAGGGACACCCAGCAGTCACCTCCAGGCCTTGTTCCCTGCAGGCAGCTCCAGGAGTTGGAATCTCTGCGGCTCCGAGCCCTGGGAGAAGCTGCTCCGGAATGGGGTCATTGGCCACAGCCCCCTGCACAACAAAGCACAAAGGCTCCGTTTAGTGCCCGGCTCCAGGAGGCTCAGGGGGGATCCCTGGCCTGCTCCCGTGGCCTCACTGCTGAAATCCTTGGCCTTACTTGAGGCTCAAACCACCTGTAATTAATAATGACATTTGTTGAATGCAATTATCCTAAATGAGTCCTTTCCCGGGCCATGTGAAGTGTGAGCAGGGATGTACAGAGCACCACGTTCCCCCGTGCAGCTCCAGAGGGACAGCTGGAAACATCTGGAAGGAGCAGGGGCTGGAGGCTGGGAATAAAAACCTTTTGCTCACAGACTGGTCGCTCTTGCAGGGCAGGTTGGTCAGACAGCAGCCACCTCTGTGGGGTCCAGGCATCCCGGTGTTTCAGAGAGAAATGGTCCCACATATCTGGGAGAGGGAGTCAGGAGTCCTGGTGGTCTTCCTGAGCTGCTTTCGGGTGACACCTGGCACCCCTGGGGCTCAGCTTCCCCACTACGGATCCCAGAGGAAATCCCAAACCAGCAGGTGGATGTTATGGAGACGAACATTCAGCAAATCCCAGAACGGTTTGGGTTGGAAGGGCCCTCGAACCCACCCAGCCCCAGCCCTGCCGTCCTTCCACTGGACCAGGGTGCTCAGACGGTGCTGAGAAAGCCTTGGGAGAGCAGCACCAGACAGCCCATAATGCTCCATGGTGCCTTTTAGCCCCTTCCCTCGACATTCCTGCATTTCCTTCCCTCCCCACTCCCTGCTTCTCCTCCCTCTGAATGCTCTGGAAATACCTGGTTCGGTCTCTTTGTGAATTATTAGAGGCATTTACCATAGGCCCTCTCATTAATTATTCACAGCTGTTTTGTTCTGGGGCTCAGATGTAATTAATGGCTCAATTAATATTTAAATATTAACTATTTTTAAAAACCCAAGACATCTCTGTTAAGCTTGTCCATTGAGAAATAAAAGGCACGGCCGGCGAGGCTCGGCCAGGGAAGTTGCAGAGCACAACGTGGAGTGGGATGCTCGTCCCTCTGCCGGCACGGATCCGTGTGGGAAGCAGTTCTGGGAGCAGGAGGCTGGGAACGGGGAGCTGGATGGGGACAGAACCTACAAACCTCACCAGGGAAGGCAGGAGAGGAGAGCAGGAGCTCTGGTGGAGTTAGATCCTTGGGGAACCACCAGTGATGCCAAAAGTGGGAATTTCTCCATGGACTTGCTGATCCAGAGGCTCCCGGCCTCCCCAGGATTTCAGTTTTAAAATCTGTCCGAGCTGGGAATCTTGCTGGTGTTCCCATCACCTTCTCCTGCTCCACATCCCAACTGCCAGCAGAAGGAGATGGAGGAAAATGGAACGTGAGAGATGCCCTGAACCAGCCCAAAACTTGGATGGCACAACCTGGGAATTCGTGGGAGGTTATTCCACAGGTGGGGCTGCTGGACACCCCCCACCCACACAGAACTCTGTGGGGGTTTATGTTTTTGCCACTTGGGACATTTAATTTCCGGGTGCATTGGTGAGAAACACGGAGCAACGCAGGAGCTTGGAACTCTGATGGAAAGGGTTGAGACCGGGTTTTGTTGGGAAAGATGGTATTTGGAGAAAGGCAGTGTGGGAGCCTGGCTAGTGCTGAATGGGATATTCCAATTTTTTTGTGTTTTCACTGGATTACTTATCAAAAGAAAGAAAACTGTAAAAGCAAAGTGCATTTAATGAATTAGAATGAAGCTGATGTGGAACCAAAATCAAATGCTCAGCTGTGACTGTAATGAACCCCAACTTCACTGCCACCAACTCTGCTCACTTTCATTTGCCTGCTGGTTTCCCAGCTGAAATTCCATCGGAACGGATCTCTCCCACCAACCCCGAGTGTCAGCAGAACAACGTTTCCCCACGACAGACTCAGCCCAGGGGGAATGTTTTCCCCGCCGGGGAGCAGCGCAGGAATATTTCCTTTGGCTCTGTCCCGGGCGTTTCTCGTTCCCTGAACGTCTCCGGGTGCCCGGCGCTGACGGCGGAGCCGGGAATGATGCTCGGAACAAAGAGCCACGGCCGAGACCCTTTGGCTGCTCCCTGCTCGCGGCTCTCCCGGACACGGAGCCTCCCGGGGATGAGGTTTATGCCACCGATCGGCTTTTTGCCTCCGGTTCAGCCGGCGGTCGGGGAGGTCAGAGCCACGTCCCGCAGTCTGACCCACGGAGAGGTTCCCCGCGTCCCGGCGGCGCGGCCGGGAAGCCGCCGGTTCCCTCTGACGGGAATTCGCAGCGCGGGTTTCGCTGCTGCTAAATAAAGCATTCCTGGAGCCAGGCACCTCCGGGTGGTTTCCGCCAGCTCCCGCTCGCATCCTGCTCATCCCCGGCCTGATTTACAGCGCCAGCCCCGGCGCAGGCGCTGCCTGGGCCCGGCTCGCCGCGGCAGGCGCAGGGCTCAGCTCCTCGCCCCGGCATCTACGGTAGCACAGCGGCTGAATAATGCATGGCCGGGGCTTTGTGAGGGTGCCGTAACCCGATCCGCAGCGCAGGGACACACGGACGCGGCCGCGGCGGGGAAGCCGCCCGATAATGCGAGCCGCGGCCACCCGATCCGCGTCCCTCGAGCACGGGCTGGTGCCCGGCCAATGGATGGCTGCGGGGAGGAAATGAGAGCCCGGCTTCTTGGGGAGCGGCTGACACCCGCTGTCCCCCCCGGCGGCTCTCCCGGCGCGCTGGGCGAGGGGCAGATGCTGCGGGAGCCACCCGCTGCCACCCTGCCCTCTCCGGCCCCCGGCCGCGCTCCCCGCGCTCTCCAGCTGTAGGGCGCCGGGCTTTGCCGCTGTCCTCAGCATCCCGGAGGGAATTAGGCACCCAAACACCCGCCCCAGCTCGCCCCTGGGGGAGCGTTGCGTTATCCACGGCCTGTCCGGCATCGCTTCGATGTCCTGTCCCTTCGAGGAGCTTGTTAGAAACACCAGCTCCTTCCCAAGGCTCACGGCCTTGCAGCTGCATCGCTCTGGGTTTCCCTCACAGACGCAGGCACAGCTCCTCTGCAGCCAGCTCCGAGCAGCCAGGAACTCCCTGGTGCCAAGGTACACAGCGAAAAAGGCCCCGTATTTCCATTTATTTGGGAATCTCGCCCTCCATGCAGACACCGGGGACTTCCAGCTCCCCCACTGCCTTTCCCCGTGTTGCAGAGGCCTCATTCCCCCTCTGGCTCTGTGTCACCACGGCAGGGTCACAGAGTGGCTCTGGGCACCGATCTGCTCTGGGCGCCGGGCGCGGCAAGGGCTCCAGGCCAGCCTGGGGTGCTCACAAACGTAACAGCAGTGGGATCATATCAGCACAGCACAAAGTGTGCAGGAAGGACGGAATAATGATGGAATAATGATGGAATAATGATGGAACAAGGCCCGGTGTGGGATTGCCCCCCATCCCGGTGACCCTGGTGACGGGGCAGCGGTGGCCGTGCACGTCCCTGCCTGGCCCCGCATGCTGCTCACAGCTCGGGAGCAGCTCCTGGAAGCTTCCTGCTCACCTCCAAACCCACCGGGAGCGAGGCTCGGTGAGGTTGGAATAAAAATCAGTGCGGGTGGCTGGGAGGCGAAGAGAGGGGTCACATCCCCCGGGAGCTGGGGGAGAGCCGGGAAAGGGTTCAGCGACAGCGGTCACTGCTCCTGCCCCTGGCTTCTCGCTCTGAATCCCGACCGAGCCTCGGATCCTTCTGCCAGCACTTTAACCCGGGAACCCGAGCAGGGAGAGCTGGATCCGATCAGTTTAACCAGGAACCCACTGCAGGGAAAGCTGGATCTGCTCGGTTTAACCAGGAACCCACTGCAGGGAAAGCCAGATCTGCTCGGTTTAACCAGGAACCCACTGCAGGGAAAGCTGGATCCGATCAATTTAACCAGGAACCCACTGCAGGGAAAGCCGGATCTGATCGGTTTAACCAGGAACCCACTGCAGGGAAAGCTGGATCCGATCAGTTTAACCAGGAACCCACTGCAAGGAAAGCTGGATCTGCTCGGTTTAACCAGGAACCCGTGCAGGGAAAGCTGGATCCGATCAATTTAACCAGGAACCCACTGCAGGGAAAGCTGGATCTGCTCGGTTTAACCAGGAACCCGTGCAGGGAAACCTGGATCTGCTCGGTTTGAGCCAGGAACCCGATGCAGGGAAAGCCGGGGCCGGACCCAGCGCATCTGGAGGCTCCAGCCGCACGGATTTCCATCTGCCGCTGGCTCGGGGCTGCAGCGCTGCTGCCGGCGGTTTCCATCTCGGAGTAATCCCGGTGTAGAGCTATTCCTCCCCCCGCAAAGCCGACAGCCGGTAGCTGGGACGGCCCGGCCCGGGCTTGAAAAGCCGTGGTGGGGCGGTTTGGCCGCTCCCGGCGCCCACGGCCCGGCCCGGAGCCGCCAGACGCGGCGCGGGGGCTCGGGGGGCTCGGGGGGCTCGGCCCGCGGGGTCACCGGAGCCGGCGTCAGCTGTCAGGCACAGGCACAAAGAGCCACCCTGGCTGCTGGTGGCCGCGGGGCACACGCAGACGGCGGGGCCGGGCACAGCGAGGGGGTGAGAGCGCGGCTGCGGGGATGGGTGGGAGGCGGAAAAACCGCAGCTCCTGCCCCAGCCTGCGCCGACAGCGAGTCCCACTGAGTCACGGGGGGAGAAATTCGGTTTGGGCTCGCAGCGAGGCTGGGTCTGTTTTTCTCCATCTGGAGGAAAAAGAATTTACAGATGTAACACACGCACACGATGCTTTACCCTATTTCTTCCCAAACATTCCATTCGGCAGCTATTTGGACATCAGCTTTAACCTGTTTTCACTTGTCGTTGCTCATTTCAGGACTGTTTAAGAACAAAATCACCATTTTGAAGCCCAAAAACCCCAACTCCCCCTAAATCAATACGCTCCGACATTTTCTAATAATTCCCCACTTTTTCTTCTCTGTTGCCTTTGGTTTATTGAGCAGGTTTCAGTTCTGTTCAGGTGAGCTGCCTTATGAAATCCAAGCCGAGGGAAAGCTTTGCATGACACAGGCTTGGAGAGGGGGGGGAAAAAAAGAAAACCATGGCTTGAAACAGGATTTGCTGCGTTTTATTTCAGTAAATGCTCCACAATATTTTATAAATTAAGTAGTTTTGTTCAATGTTGCTGTTTAATCAAAAGGCTCAGTAAAGCTGATTATTTATTGAGTAGAAGGAGATTTCTAATGGACTTTATTTTTCCTGCTCAGAAGGAGAACACTTCCTGCTTTTGTGGCTCTGGAATAAAATCTTGGAAGTCGAATTGAAGGCTTCTAAGGGATGAAGGATCTCTGGTTTCCATCTCTGTTTACCACCTGGACAGCTCGTCCTCGGCAGGTGACAGCAAAGGCTGAAGTGAGAAAGAAAATACACCCAGAGCAGGGTCCTGGGGACTGCCCTGGTGGGGCTGGGGACAGTGGGGGGGATTTTCCGGAGGGGTCTCACATGGGGTGACACTGTGGCTTCGGTCCCCCCCCTCACCTCTCATGGCCACCTCTCCAGAGCAGTCCCGGGGACACGAGTGACACTGCTGCCACACTCACCTGCCTTTCCCCCCCGTTTGTACTCGGGGTTTGGTTCTTGGCCATCACCTTTGCAGGGCAGCATCAGCCTTGGCGCTGACTGTCCCTCTCTGGCCCCATCGGGCTGCACCCAGCGCCCCCGGGGGGGCTGGGAACCGGGGCTCCCCCGTGGGCAAGCAAGGGGTTAAAGCAGGGGCTGTGCGGGGGGACCAGGGGACAGGGACGGTTCGGGGGGCATTTGGGGAACGTCCTGCAGGAGGGGTTGTGGTGGGGCCGCGCCCTTGCAGAGGTTGGGTGGTTCNCCGGGCTGGGGCCGTGCAGGGAGGATTCCCAGGACACCCCTCATTGTCCGCACGCTGCTCGCAGCTGCTGCCCGGCCCGTCTCCGTAACGGGAGCTGACACGGCTCCTGCGGGGAGACGTGGGAGTGAAACCCCTCCCCGAAAGCCCCTAATTGGAGTTAACTTTTGCCCTGGGAGCGCCTCCATTACCAGGGAACCCCGCGGAGGGGCCGCGGTGAGTTGGGGTTTGATGGGGCCGGACAAAAGTCGTTTTCCAAGGCTCCCCTCAGCTCCACACCAGACTTTCTCCTGCCCTTTCCCCTCCCACCTCCTCTCCCGATCAGCTGCTCTCTGACTGGTAAAATGTTTACACTCCGTGCAGGTCCAGAAATCAATTAGAGACACATTTAGCTGACATATGGCTTCTCCAAAGCCACGGCCCTGGCTGATCCAGCCAGGGGGAATAAAGGAGCTGGGCTGGAGACCCCGAGTCCCACCCGTATGGACACCAACCCTTTTTAACGACCCTTTAAATCAGTTCTGCTCCAGGGTAGGGCCCAAAGCCGTTATTCCCTGACGTTTATGGCCAGAACTCGCCGGCTGCTCTGTCCCTGGTTTTACCCATCAGGAAACTGGTAATTCCTCTCTTCCCCAAACATCAGCTGGGTTGGGAGACCTCAATCTGCCGGGTCTGGAAAGGGCAGCAAACACGGGGATCAGGGGAGGGGACGAAGGGAAGGACTTTGGCTCCTTTTGCCATTGCTCCACTTTTCCTGCCCGTGGATGAGACCCAGTAGCCCCAGAGCCGGCCCTCACCTGCCCAGGTGGCCACAGAGAAACTGCTCCACAAGAACTCCACCTAAAGCCAACCTCTGCCCAGTGATGGAGGGGGAAAGTCCCTTAACCACTGAGCTGACGCCCTGCAGAGGATCTCCCTCCTCTGTGCCCACCTGACGTGGTTCTCCATTAGCAGATCAGCCGATGACATTCCAGAAAGGATTCCTGCAATGCTTCCGCAGGCTCCCCACGGCAGGTGATGGACAAGGCCGGGTGCTCAGCTGTGAGAACGGAGAGGGAGGAGCTGGGTGAATGGGGATGATGGCCAGGGAGCCAGGGCGGGTGGGAGCAGGCAGATCAAGGGGACAGCGGCACCCTTGGGCCACCACGCTGCCCCTTGGGTTTGACGGAAACCCCAAGTTTTAGACACGAAACTCCGCACCACAAACGGCACAGCTGCACCAAGACATTCCTGAGCCATCCAGGATCCAGGGGGAGGGATTTGTCCCATCCCAGGAAGTGGCCAAGGCCAGGCTGGACGGGGCTTGGAGCACCCTGGGATAGTGGAAGGTGTCCCTGCCCACGGCTGGGGGTGGAATGGGATGGGCTTTAAGGTCCTTCCCAACTCACGACATCCCATGATTTTTCCACCGTCCAAGCACAAACCCTGGGATGCAACAGCCTGGTCCCAAACCCACCCCGCTCATGAGGATTTCCCTCTGGAGACACAGCCAGCAGCAGAACCCCCGTGTTTCCTCCAGCGCTTCCCGGGAGTGCCACGGTGGGGTTTGTACCCTCACCGAAGGAGTCCCGGCTGTGGAAACATCGGGCTCCTTCACGTCCTGGGCTGAGCGAAGCCCCTCTGCGCACCAGGGAGGGGAACCGCGGCTCCGGGGCCGCAGCGCTGCCGCATCGCCCCATCTAGTGGCAGTGGGCGGCCAGAGGGACCTTCTGCGGCCCATTAAGGCGCGGGGATCAATGAACGGCCGCCCCTCGCTGGGTATTTTTAGTGTGCGAGTGTCGCAGGCTGTAATCCATCTCCCCCGCTCGGGGCTGAGCGCGGCTCCATTTCCTCCCGGCACGGCGAGGATGCCGCTGCAGCCAGACTGACGAGAGCCCGGCTGGAATTACTGCACCAGGAACCGCATGGATGGGGCTGCGCCGAGAGCCGGGGGCTCTGCTGGTTCCAGTAAAGGTACAAGGGTTTAAGTGGAAATGACTGGTATCGATCCTGGCAGGCAGAGACCAGCAGAAGTAAAAAGAAGCTGCTCTCAATTAACCTGCATTGATCTGAATTAAAAGAAAAATGGATCAGCCCTAAATAAAACACCAGGCTCTGCAGGCAGGGGAGGCTGGTGCTGGGTGGCTTTTTAGCAGGAGCAGGTGTTGGAGACGGGAAGGAAAGGCCCGGGCTGGAGGTGCAGCTCTGCTCAGCACAGCAGCGGCACAAACGGGATGCTCCTCACGTTTCCCCCCTCTCCCTCGGCGTGCGGGTACCGAGGGCTCTTTGGCCAGAAGCCCACCAGGAGCGTGTCCCCGAGCAGCACCGAGGGCAGGGGGCTGGGGAGGAGCCACGGGGGTGGGTGGGAGTTGCTCGGCCTTGGTGCAAATCCTCTGCGCTGGCCACCAGAGCAGGGCACGGACGGGACCAGGGGAAGAGCAGCACACCTTCATTCCCAGGCCAAAGGGGAATTGTCAAAGTGGAAATGGTGAAAAGACCAGGCCCAAGTCCTGCTCCTTCTCTCAGGGAGGTGCTGAGGCTGCCAGGAGTGGTCCAGCTCTCGGGGACTGTGCTGGATCCTTCCTCCTCTCCTCCAGGATCTCGGGCTCCGTGTCAAGGCTAAAAGCTCATTTGCATCAGACTAATCAGCAGGGCTGACACAGGAGCTGTGAAAGACAACATTATCTTCCCCTGCGGAATTGATAACACACTGCCCCGCTCCTGCGGGGCCCCGGGCTGCCAGCAGACACCGTCCCTGCTCCTCCATCGGGAGCAGGCAGGAAGGGAGCGAGGATGCAGGCGAGACTCCGGGAACAGGGGAATTCTCCACTGCACCTCCCTGCTCTGGGCTGGAGCCCGGCTGCAGCTGGAGCCCTCCTGCTTTCGCCGTGAGGAATTTGGGTGGGGAAGGAACGGGAGGAGCCGATGCAGGGAGCAGATCCCGGTGGGAAATGGTGCAGAGGCCTCTTCACTCGAGGCCGCTGTCCCTGACCTCCCTCACTGCTCTCCCGCATCACCTCCCGGGAAGCGCAGACAGTGCCCGGCTCTCATCCTCCAAAGGTTTTCCTCAGCAGGCACAAAGGAGCAGGACCCTTGTCCCTGTCCCTTTCTCCCTCTGCTCCACATCCCCAAATTCTCCGGTGCTGGCAGGTCCTGCAGCAGCCTCTCCTGCTCCTGTTCTCTCCCAGTTCCCCAAGCCGAGTTTAACTCCGTCTCCTGCCCCACCAGCTCCCTCAGCAGCCGCAGGGATGTGCTCGATGAGAGCCCCTCCCCGGGCCGTCTGTCACGGACTGAGCCCGGGTCCGGAGCCCCTCCCTCCCCGCTCTGCCAGCGCTGTCACTCCGCTGTCACCTCCCGACGGACCGCCAGCCACCAGCGTAAAAACGAGGAAGTTTCTCGTTTAGTAAGAAATACAAACTTTAAATCCTTGCTTCTCGTTAGTGGGAAATGTATAGATACCTAGTGAAAACATAAACTGGGAAAAGTCAGGAGATACAGAAGAAATATCTAGGAAAGACATGGTGTGGGCAACAGAGACGGGCAGAGAGGAGACACACTGTGTGCTTCAGTCAGAGACTCGTGGAGAGGTTGGGATTGAAAAGGGCCTTAAAGACCCCTAAACTCATCCCTTCCTTCCATGGGCAGGGACACCTCGTTTTCCCCAGGCTGAGCCACCAGGGAATCACTGTCCCTGGGAGCGGGGCTGCTGTGGAGCTCCCGGCCCCACTCCCGAGGCAAACTGGATCCCGGTGCCATTCCCAGCTCCTGCCAAGCAACCCAAACCCTCCCCTGGGCGCACCCAGCCACCCCACACCCCCCAGCACTCCCAACACAAACCNCAACACAAACCCCCCCCGGCCCACCCCAGGTCACTGAGGGACCTCCTGGGAGCAGCACAAAGCTGCTGCTCCCCGCTTGACTCCATTTCTGGGCAGTGCCCACACAAAGTTCTGGGACCTTTGGGCTGCAGGGAGACGCAGAGTCTCACTCACGTCCTGGCACCTCGCTCCCATTGATTTCAGATCCGAGCTGGGTGCCAGCAGAGGAGCAGCAGGGAGCCCAACCTCCCGGCTTGGGGCTGAATCGCTGCCGCTTCCCCAAATCGCCGCTGCCTCCCCATCCAGTCTGCGTCTGTTCCAGGCACTCCTTCTGTTCCCAGATGGAGCTGAAATGCTGGGAAGAGGGTGGCCTGGAGCCTGGGTGTAGGAACAGGCCTGTTCTCTTGGGCACAGAGGATGGCTGGAGAGCAAGGTGACGGGCAAGGTGACGAGCAAGTCGCTGCTGCTCTGGAGTTTCCTTCTGTCAGTAAAATCAGGAGAAGAATTTC
This sequence comes from Machaerirhynchus nigripectus, assembly GCA_013397975.1. NCBI lineage: Eukaryota > Metazoa > Chordata > Aves > Passeriformes > Dicruridae > Machaerirhynchus > Machaerirhynchus nigripectus. The sequence goes on from VZRQ01008909.1 coordinate 30,349, forward strand.
CCAGGGAAATTCACCTGCTGGGCACGCAGAGCTGTGGGTAAATTTGCACCTTTCCCTTCTGCAGCTGAGTGTCAGGAGCAGCCAGCAGCGGAAGGAAGCAGCAGTGGGTGTCCACTCACAAAGCTTCCAGGGGCCAGCGCTGCCCCATCCCATCCAGGGCTCGGGCAGCAGGACCCCCTGGCCCCACACTGCTGCCTCAGCTTGGGCTCCTGAGCTGGGTCCGGAGCCTTTTTTCCCCTTTTTGCTTTTGGACAGCACATTTATTAGGGAAGCCCTTTAATTTTTCCGTTTTGGAAGAACCCCAAATGGGCTTCCCGGCAAAACTAATGCGCAGGCACCGGGCATTAAGCGCTGAGTGATCCTGGAAGTACAGACCTGCTGTCTCTGCAGGCAGCAATAAACTTTTCAGCACGATATTGTAACCTCAACTCTTCCTCCTTTAATGGCTTTTCTCCGCGCCATTAACATCCCTGCAGGACTTCCCGGGCGTGCCACGAGCAGGTCTTGGGGGTCAGGGCTCAGGTGCAGCCCTTTCCTCAGGCTCCGTGGGTTGGGAATGCTGCCTGCAGGGCAAACACACGTGGAAATCCTGGCCAGGCCTTGATTCTTCATCCAAGGCCAGGCTGGGTGGAGCTCCGAGCAGCCTGGGATGGTGGAAGTGTCCCTGCCCGTCTGGGGTTGGGATGGGATGAGATTTGAGGTCCCCTCCAGCCCAAACCATCCCACGGCTCTGTGGCTTGCTGGACACCTTGCGCCAGGCTGGGAGCAGAGGAAGAGGACAACAAAATCCTCCAGGGGCTCGTCTGGGGCCAGAGACAGCCGTGGAAGGGCGGGGGAGTTTCAGGAATGAGAGCAGACTGTGCTCAGCTGATTGCAACAGGCTGTCCAGGAGGGAGCACAGCTCCTGCCAGAGCGCAGGAGCCTGGGAAGGAGCCTGGGAAGGAGCCTGGGACGGAGCCTGGGAAGGAGCCTGGGAAGGAGCAGGATTTGGGAGTGCAGAGGTTGTCCTGTGACACCTCTCACAGCAGCACCGGGGAAGGAGGACTCGCTTCCAGTAAGAGGATGGAGAGAGGGTCTGGAAAAGCAACCACAGAGGTGTGGGAACATTCCCAGAGAGGAGCCAGCTCACTTCCCTGTCCTGCCTTCCTGCTGCTCCGCCCTGGTGGCTCAGGCAGTTACAGAGGCAAATCTGGGGCTCTGGAGAGCTCCGAGCTGAGCCAGCTCCCCGCAGGCAATTAAAAAGCACTAAAGCTTGGCATGGAGAGGCAGCCAGCAGCAGAACCTGGAGCAAATTGATGTGGGGAGGAAGAGGAACTCCTTCCACTCAGCATCCCGGATTCCTGCCCCTCAGCATCCCGGATTCCTGTCCCTCAGCATCCCGAAATCCTGTCCCTCAGCATCCCGAAATCCTGTCCCTCAGCATCCCAGATTCCTGCCCCTCAGCATCCCGGGTTCCTGCTCCTCAGCATCCCGGATTCCTGCCCCTCAGCATCCTGAGCACCCCAAGCACCCTCAGCTGAGAAGGGGCCAGCTCTGCCCCCTCTAAATTGCTCCACACGAGGCTGGCAGGGATGCCCTGGGCTGGGCAGAGCCCAGGACAGGCCCAGACCCCCATCCTCAGCTGTTGGCATCTTCTCAAGAAGAAGACTTTGAGTGACACTTCCCCCCGGCCCAGGGGGAGGTCTGGGAACCTGCATCAGCAAGTTCCAGCTCTTCTTCTGCTTCGCAAAATTAAAGATGTAACACTTCCCTCTGAAAGCAAACAGAGTTTCCTGTCTTAAATCATCCCAGAAAAAATTTAGGTTAAAAAAAAACCCACAATTTTCTCCTGGGACAGATTCCCAAGGCCAGCTAGCTCCGTTCAGGCTTGTGTGAGACAGAAGGTGCTTTTGGACAGGCCGGCGAGGCCTCAGACACTTCCAGGGATCTGGGGGCAGCCACAGCATCTCCGGGCCCGCTGTGCCAGGGCCTGCCCACCCTCACTGCGATAAACATCCTCTTCATGTCCCCTGAAAATCCCTCTTTCAGTTCCAGGGCCGGGACCCTCCCTTCCTTTGCCCCTCTGTGCTCTCAGCCGGGGATGGGATGGAGCCGGATCCCCCTCGCGCCCTCCCAGCCCAGCCGGGAGCCACGGAGGGGTCCTGGCCCCGGGAACCGCCCGTGCCAGCGGCAGGGCTTCTCTGCACCCGGAGCAAGGAAATAAATAAAGAAATAAGTCATCCCCAGAGCTCCCCCAAGGTGCCATTAAGGAGCTGAGAGTCGGTGATTAGTGGCAACAGGAAAGGGGGGAAAAAAAATTATAAACAAAGAAGTCATCGCGGTGTCCGTGGGGAGAGCACTTCTAAAAATCCTTTAACAGGCCTCATTAAACATTCATGGCCTCGGTGGCTGGCCATACATCCTGATTAGCCGGGACTGCAGCTCCTGCAGGCCGGCCAAGGTGGGCCTTGGCGTGGTGGCCACGGGAGCAGCGGCCACAGAGCCCCGAGGAGGGGAGAGGAGAGGAGAGGAGAG
>VZRQ01008909.1:33193-60184 GCA_013397975.1 Machaerirhynchus nigripectus
CACCGCCCACCCCCACCCTCCCGTGCTGGAGAAGGCGCAGCTCTCCCACTCCCCCGAGCTCAGGAGCAGCCCCGGGCCCTCTGCTTTCCCCCTCTCCTTTAATGAGATGAATATTTGATTGCGTTCCATTGGACTGAACATGCAGATGAGCCCGTGTGGGAAGGCCCTGGAGCCTCCCGGTGCTCAGCAAACACGCAAACACGGCTAGTCCTGCTCCGGAAGGATGTTAACAGCCCGCAGGAGTGTCCTACAATCCCGAACCTCGCGGGGAGCGCGGGGCTGGAGCCGCTGCTGCCACCGGAGCTCGCCTTGGCACTGAAAGGTTTCGGCTTTGCTGAGCTGGTTTTGGTTTTCCAAGCAACAGAAGGATTTCTGTCAAGTGCTTCAGCAGGGTCAGAGAAACCTGGGGCTGCACGGGGTGTCAGGGAGGGAGTGGGTCCGTTCCTGGGAGCTGTCCTGTGGTAGGGAAATCCTGTGAGCACTTCCAGGGGTGGGGAAGTGTCTTAAATCATCAAAAATGCTCTCCATGGGATTCCAGTGCTTCCCACAGGAATCTTCCATGGCCTCATGATAATGGACATGTTGGGTGTGAGGGGTCCATGGTGGGTTGGCAGGAAAGGAGAGAAGAACAAGAGCGTGACATGAGAAAAGAGAGGAAAACATTCCGAGTCAGCTTGGACGGGGCTCGGAGCAACCTGGAGCAGTGGAAGGGGTCCCTGTCCATGGCAGGGCCTGGGCTGGCTGAGGTTTAAGGTCCCTCCCTGCCCAAACCACGCTGGGATTCTGTGAAACGTCACTGATTCCAAGTCAGACACTTCTGAGAGCAGCTGGAGGCTGGAGCAGCCGGGGAGGATGGGTCCAGCAGGATTTCTGGGCTTGATTTCTTTGGGTGCTCCGGGTGGGAGGAAACGAGCTCCTGAGGTCCTGCTGCGCCTCCCCAGGGATCACAGCTCTGTCAGATTCCTTCTGCTTCGCCTCCTCTCTCCACATTCCTTCTGGTCTCACGCACCACTCGCTGAGCCCTGTGCCTGGAAGGTGGGAATGCTGCCTGGGAATGCTGCCTGGAAATGCTGCGTGCAGGGCTCTGCCTGAGGAGCTCCATGTGCACAGAGCAGAGCGGGGCCCCGGCTCCAGCCCCATGACCGAGCCCGTCTGTTCCCCGCTCCGAGTCCCACAGCTCCCTCAATCACTTCCACAAACATCTCCCCTGGACTCAGCAGCCTGTTTTCCTCACTGCTCAGCCCGGCCTGGGCTGGTGGGCAGGGTAATTATGTAAATTCTGCCATCGGAATGATTAGCCATTCCATCTCAGCCAAGAAAATGCTGGAAATTGGCTCATGATTTATTCTGCGCTCTCATTTCATCTCGTCCTTCCACCCCGGCGCCGGGGTCTCCCTGCAGCTCTCCGGCCAATTAGCACAATCAAAGCAGGCACATGGAAATGCGGGTGTCAAACGCAGCTCGGGTCCAGGGATGGCTCCGGCCCCCAGGAGCCGGGGAAGTGACAGGTCCCGTTCCCCGGGGATCCCCCGCCAGGCTGGGCTCCTCTCCTGCGTGTTCCGGAGCCCAGCTCCCTGGGGACGGGCAGCTCTGGAGCTCAGGAGCTGCTCTGGGAAGTGGAGAATCTCTGAGCTCGGCCCAGAGAAGGAAGAGTTTGGTCTTTCCAACCTGAAATGGTGATAAAACTGCCCAGACAGGAACCCTGAGGCAACCAGGGGCTGCTGAGCCTGGAAATGTCCACGTTCCCTCCCTCCTCCCTGCTCCTGGCTGTCCCGGATGCAAGTTCCCCTCATCTGCTCTCCGTGGGATTCCAGCGCTTCCCAGGGAAACCTTCTGTGGCCTGGCACATCCCTCTGCCAGGACATTCCCCTGGGAGAGTGCTTTGGAGTTAAAAGCCCCATCCTTCGCTGCATTCCCTCTGTGCCTCGATGTGTCCTTCCCTCCCCGCACACCCGTTTTGCTGGGACACAGTTCCCTGCGTTATCCACCCAGAGATGCTCCCCCTGCTGCCACCCATCCCTGCTCTGCCTTGATTTTTATCCTGATGCGCTCCAACTTCAGACACTTTCCACCGGTGAGAGCTCCATGAGACACCCAGATGGTTTTCCCGGAGCTGAGCAGAGCCAGGACATCTCCTCTCTGCTGTGCCACCCCCTGTGTGCCACCCCCCGTGTGCCACCCCCCCTGTGCCACCTCCGCCGGTGCAAGGTGTCCGTGCCCATGCCAGGGGTTGGGATTCGATGCTCCTTAAGCTCCCTTCCACCCCAAACCATTCCCTGATGCTGTGATTCATCCTCACGGGGCTGCCCGGCTCCCCTCCAAGTGCCGTCCCTGCCAGCACCGCCNAAGGGCCGCCCCTGCCAGCGCCGCCGGGTTATGGGATGGGACACGTCGCTGCCAGCAGGAGCTCAGCCGTGACCCCGCGGGGTGATTTGTCTCCTGCTGACCCATCTGGGACCCGTCTCCTCCGGAGATCTCCTAAGTGGAAGTGACTCCGGAGCGCTGCCGGGGCCGCGGCCCCATTTATCTCCATGAGAGCGGTGTCACCGCGGACAGTGATGCATGAGGCGAGCGCCGGGCACGGTGACACCGCCGGGTTCTGCTCCGCTGCCTGTCCCGCGGGGGATGTCACCGCAGGGCGACACCCGCCGCTGGCTCCGCTGGCAGCCGGGGCTCCGGGCAGAGAAGCCGCGGTTCGCGCTTCGCTGCGGAGAAAGAAAAGGAAGCAGAACCCGCCCGCGGCCGTGCCCGAGGTGCCGCTGGCCGCTCGGAGCTTTCTGCTTTGCTCCTCGCCGCGTTTTCTGCGGATCCCCGCTGCTCCCAGCTCCCAAGCGGTCTGGGGGACAGGGAAGGGCCACCACTGTCCAGCTGCCCAGGGGACACAGAGCAGCCCCACCAAAGTCAGCGCACGGGTCGCAGCTGGGGCTTGGGGACGGGTGGCATCACACAGGAAATTTGGGACGGGGGCAGATGTTTCAAACCCCAGACCGGGATTTTGCCCGTGAAACTGAGAGAATTATTGTCCTGTGCCTCAGCTCAAAGGTCTGGATGATATTTGGTGCCTCTTTCCCATACCTGACCTCTGTAAATTATCCAAAAACCGCTGAAAAACAGAGCCACGTTTTCCAGAAGACCCCCAGCTTCCACGACTCCGATGCTGAATTACTCCCGCAGCCTTTCAGCAGGAAGGTCTCCTCTCGGTGGAGTGAGTGATGGGAGTTTGGGGCTGATCTGATCAGAGACACCTTCCCCAAGCTGAAATCCTGCAGGATGGAGGAGAGGTGGAGGCAGCACCATCCCTGTGCTCCGTGCTCTGCCCAGCTGCTCTGGAGTCAGGAGCTGTAAATCACCAGGGAGTGCTTTGGAGTGGGACAGAGTGAGCCGTAACCCCACGAGCTGCTCTGCTTCTCCCGCAGAGCCCTTGGAATCTCTCAGCCTTTTTTTCCCCTCTGCTTTCCCGTTAAGGCGCAGCCCTAAAGCAAAGCCAGGGATGCTCTTGTTGGCCAGGATCATTCCCAGGCCCGAGCCAGAGGCTGACAGAGCAGCTGGTGCCCAAGAATTGCCTCCCCCACGTCCTCATTCCCCACTGGCAGGAGGAAGGAGCACAAAAAGAAGTCCGGAGCAGGAGTCCGAGTGCTGCCTTCGATGGGAAGCACGGGGAGGACGGAGCCGGACTCCCGGAGGAGTGGGGAGGAGCGGGACACGGAGCTCTCCCGGGAGGAACTCCAGGTTCATTCCTGCAGCAGAAGCTGGGCCAGGGCAGGCTCAGGCTGGAGATCAGGGAAAGGCTCTTCCCCCAGAGGGTTCTGGGCACTGCCCAGGCTCCCCAGGGAATGGGCACGGCCCCGAGGCTGCCAGAGCTCCAGGAGCGCTTGGGCAGCGCTGCCAGGGATGCCCAGGGTGGGATTTGGGGTGTCTGCGCAGGGCCGGGGGCTGGGCTGGGTGATCCCTGGGGGTCCCTTCCAGCTCAGGCTACCCCGCGATTCCGTGGTTCCGATTCCCGTCTCGCTCCCGCCGCTTGGCTGCACTCGCAGGCGGTGACACAAGATGGAGCAATTGCCCCATTTGTCACTCCCCGCTGGACTCCGCCGGCCGGGCCCGGCCTGACGTGGGGCGGTTTTGCAGCCTGGGCGGGTGGGTTTCCCTCTCCCCAGGCCCCAGGTCCCTGTCCCAGGGGATTCCCGAATCCAAACCCGCTCCTCAAATTCCCCCAGCGCCACCGCATTCCCTGCACAGGCAACGTGAGAGCAGAAGGTGCTTCGGGACCATCCTGTGCCCCCTGCACCCACATCCCACAGCCTGCCCCAGCACGGGGCCCTCTGCACCCTAAAATGTCTCTGTCCACAGAATCCAGGCCTCGTCACAACTTCTGGGGAGGAGCAGATCGTCCTGCCAGGATCCCGTCTGGGCTGCAGAACTCCCCCGGGAGCCACACAGGTCCCAGCCCGGGGTTCTGGGATGTGGCCGCTCCTGGGAACTCCCCAGGAGCATCGTGGACAGAGGAGGAGCCGCCCCGGAGGTTTGGTGGAGCCCCCGAAGGCACCGGAGCAGGGTGGGAAAGGTGGAGGGGGAAAAGAGCTGAGAGGGAAGAAGGAGGATGGATCTGCCCTTGGGAAAGGTGGAGGAGCAATGGAGGAGGCAAGAGAGGGGCGGTTTCTCGGGGAATGAAACGGAAAAAAACGGGAAAATGCCCCTTTTCCAGAAGCGGTGCCCAGCTGGAGACGTGGGGCAGTGCCAGGGGGGCATCCCACTGATGGAAAAGCGGCTCCCTGTGGCTGTTCCTGGGGACTGCCTGTCCTTGTCCCAGCCAGGACCGTCCCAAATAAACTGCTGCCAGCCCAAAACCATGACTCCCTTGGACTGGAGCTGTTCCACGCCTCCAGATCCCTCCTCTTTGAAAACACGTTTGGAAGAGGTTGAAACGTCCCGTTTTTCCACAGCCAGCTCTTCCTTCCTGGAGCTCTCCCTGAAGTTGATTGGCACAGTAAAACTGCTCCAGAGGACTCACTCGGCCTCTCACTGCCCGAATGCTTCCCTCAGGATGGGAAAACTGAGAGAGCTTGGGGAGAAATCCTTTCTCGGCAGCTCCATCCATCAGAGGCCAGGCCAGAAGCTCCCCTGATCCCACCCCAGCCAGGAGCCCCAGCTGTGGCTGCGGGGACCCTGCGCCCCCCACACCAAATACTTTGTGCGAGTTCAGGGCCACCCGGCACAGAGCAAACGGGGTGAGGCCACAGCTGTACAAACATCTGGGGCTGCAGGATCCCTGGGACCTCTCAGCGTGTGTGTGGCTTCCGAGGGAGAGCAGCCCCAGGCTCGCCCCCTCCCCACCGAGGCAGCAGCTCCAGCTCCTCTCCTCTCTGTGGAGCCGCAGCAAAGCCTTGGTTTTCCAAGTAGCCTTCGTGTTTCTAAAATCATGGAATGGTTTAGGTTGGAAGGGTCTTTAGAATGTCCTGGTTCTACCCCAGACCCCAGGTTGAGTCCAGGCTCGTGCCTAGAGGAGCCCTCTCACCGAATCCCAGACTGGTTTTGGTTGGGAGGGATCTTCAGGCTCATCCCATCCCACCCCTGCCATGGCAGGGACACCTCCCACTGTCCCAGGTGGCTCCAAGTCCCATCCAACCTGGCCTGGGGCACTGCCAGGGATCCAGGGGCAGCCACAGCTGCTCGGGGCACCCTGTGCCAGGGCAGCAAGGCACGGCAGGGTCTCATCCTCTCCCTCCATGGGTGGCTGCTGCTTGAGGGGGCACAAGCGATTAATTTCCCCATTTCCTCACCTGTGGGGGAGCAAACGAAGCCGAGCTCCCCCCACATCAAGAGCAGCACCACAAACCCCATGGACGACCCCCCAGAAAGTCCCGTGTCCTTCCCACTCCCCCCCAGCTGCCCCAGCGGGCCTGGCTGCTCATTCCAGGCGTGTTTCTCATGGATGTCAGAGGAATGCAAAGCCCTGGGGTGTTCAGGGAGACCAGCAGCAGATCCCTTCGAAAGGGGACAGTGGGCTGATGTCAGCGGAAACATATTTTTATCCCGCATTCGAATGAAAAGGAAACGGCCCAGAGGAAACGCATCAAAAAAAATAAAAAGGAGCCTCCTGACAATGAAAAGTCCAGCTTTGCTTTCAAGTTTTACTTTTCCCAGGACACTGCCTCCCTGCTGCCCTCAGCCACGAGGGACAGGAGCGAGCGAGGGAGCGAGGAGCCCCCGCACACCCCACGAACAGGAAGCGGGGGCTGTGTAAAGGCTGGGGCAGGACACGGGATGTGACACCCAGCCGGGCCACCCCTGCCTGCAGAGGGGCATGTTACCCCTTGAAGGGATGGATCCCACTGCCAGAGGGCAGGGCTGGATGGGATATTGGGCAGGAATTGTTCCCGGGGAGGGTGGGGAGGCCCTGGCACAGGGTGCCCAGAGCAGCTGTGGCTGCCCCTGGATTCCTGGCAGTGCCCAAGGTCAGGTTGGAGCAGCCTGGGACAGTGGAAGGTGTCCCTGCCATGGCAGGGGTGGCCCTGGATGGGCTTTAAGGTCCCTCCCAACCCAAACTGTTCTGGGATTCTGCGGGTCCAACGCTCCCCGCTGGCAGCCCATTCCCGCGGGATGCTGGCAGCGCCTGCAGGAACAGCCGTGCGCTGAACAAACCCAGCCAGCACCCAGAAACTGCTTCTCCTGTCCCCCACCCAGCCTGGCAGTGCCAGGGGGTCTCAGCCCACCGGGACACGGTCCCCCCCCCCAAATCCAGAGCTGCGCTGTCCCCAGGGAACGCGGCTCGGAGCCTCTGCGGTGCCCTGACAGCTGATGGATGCGGAGGAAGGAGGTTCAGCAGCCCGGCCGTGCCCCCTCGCCTTCCCCTCCCCCGAACCCATCCGTTCCCATCCCGCAGCCCGGGGAAGAGCCTTTTGTTGAAGCCCCTGCCAGGGCGGCTCATCAGCACCGGTAAATGCCCCATTTCCTGCAGGGCAGGAGAGCCCCGGCTCGGAGAGGGAGGGGCAGGGACCGAGGCAGCGATGGAGGGGAGAGGTGGCACCTCCGTGCCCGGCCCCTCACCGCACCCTGGGCTGTGAGCATCCCCAAAAACTCCTCAGCGTTAGATGGGCAGCGGATGTGCTGCTGGACCCGCTCCCCACCCCTCTCCGGGCACCCCGGCGGATCCCAAAGGCAGGGCTGAGACCCAGGAGTGCCCAGGGTGTCCCACAGGAGACTCCAGAAATTTTCCAGCTGCGAATCCCCATCTCCCTACCAGCCCGGAGATGCCCCCGAGCTGTGGCCAGCTGGGATCTGCGGGGGCTGAGCCCCGAGCAGCGCGGGTGGGATCACCTCCGCACGCAGACGGGATCCCCAAACCCCGGGACCTTGTCCTCAGGGGCTGGCACAGCCCCAGCACCCCCCGGGTCACTCGTCCAGGGGCACCGACGGCCTCTTCTTCACTTCATTCTCCTCCCAGGGCCGAGCTCCAGCCCAGAAGCTCTTCCCCAGACCTGCGCACGGGAGTTATTTTTAGGCACCGCGGGGGCCAAGAAGAGCTTGGGCCCGGCTGCAGGAAAGCGGCGCTTAGGAGGGCAGGAAGGAGCAGCAGGGTGGGTACGGGGAGCCCTCCCTGCCTGCAGCCACCGCGGCTCCTTCCTCTGTCCCGGCCGCGGCTTCCCAGAAAGAGCCGCCCCGGGAAGCGCTCCCGGAGCACGCGAGGAGCGCGGAGCGGCCCCGGGCAGGGCAGGGCAGGGCAGGGCAGGGCAGGGCAGGGCAGGGCAGGGGGCCGGTGGGACCAGAGGAGATTCCAGAGCCTCCCGAGCATCCCGTGAGAGCCCAGCCGGGGGGATGTCCCCGCAGAGGCCACAGCAGCACTGGCTTTTGCCCCCGGCCACTGCTGGCAGCGGTGGGAGGTCGGGGCTGCGGGGGGAGCAGGGCTGGCTCGGAGAGGGGCTGGAAGGGACCGCTGGGGAGGCTGCGCTGCCCCGCCGCAGCTGGACAGGCAGGGTGCCCTAAGTTTGTCCAAGCAGCAGGCTGGAAGGGGTGTGGAGCCAGAGGATGCTCCCTGTCCCCTGCTGGAGGGGGATTTGGGGTCCCGTCCTCCCCGGGTGCCCTAAAACCGCAGCCCCAGCAGCAGCCGGTGCCCCTGGGATGCCTGGCCCGGGCTGCCAGGCTGGGGACAGGACTGAGAGCGCTGCTCTGCTGCGCCCGGGGGCAGCTCCGTCACTGGGAAAGGCGAGAGATGAGGAGCGAAACAAGGAAAGCTTAAAGGGGCAGATCCCGGGCTTTAGGGAAAACCTGGCACCGAGAGGCGGCCTGAGCGCAGGCTGTCACCTGCAGGTTCTCCTCATGCCAGCGGGGCGATGTCCCCACTCAGAGCGGCAGCAAGAGGAGACGTGGCACAGCCCCACCCCCCTCGGTGGCAAAGGGGGACATTTTACAAGGACATGGAGTGACAGGAACAGGGGAACGGCTTTAAGATGAAGAAGGGAAGATTTACGTGGGATATTGGGAAGAAATTCCTCCCTGTGAGGGTGGGCAGGCCCTGGCACAGGGTGCCCAGAGCAGCTGTGGCTGCCCCTGGATCCCTGGCAGTGCCCAAGGCCAGGCTGGACACTGGGGCTTGGAGCAGCCTGGGACAGTGGGAGGTGTCCCTGCCATGGCAGAAGTGGGATGGGATGATTTTAAGGGCTCTTTGAATTCAAACAATTCCATGATTCTGTGAAAAATGTGGGCCCTCAGCTGGTCCCTGTGCCCACAGAGCAGAGGGGACAGTGAGGGGACAACCCGGTGCTGCGTGTTCCTGACCCCACCTGCCCCGGAACAGGCGTCCCATGGGGTCTGTCTGCGTTTGAGGAGGGTTTCTTCTTCCTTGCCTCATGCTTTTGGGAAAGCCTGTTTGCCTCAGGTCTGGCTGCCTCCCAAACGATGTGCTGTGTGCCCGACACCTCTGGAACCTGCAGTTAGAGTTATGGAATCATGGAATCACTGAGCTTGGAAGAGACCTGCAGATTGTCCAGTCCCACCACCAGCCCACCGCTGCCGCTGGTTTAGGCAAGAACACCTCCAGCTTTCCCTGCAGGTCAGATTCACCCTGGAACAACTGCCCAGGCAAATGCCGAGCCTCGCTGCAGGGAAGTTGTTTCTAGGTTTGCACCGGTGAATTCCTTCGGTCTCGTGGGTCTGGGAAAGCGCAGCTCGCTTTGGGACAGGAGGGAAAAGGGAAAGTTCGCCTCCCGAGCCGCTCCCCCCGGCTTTGATGGACAACTTCCTTCACGCTGAGTGACACTTGGGGACCCACCGGGCTGTGTGAGGGGTCCGGAGCGCGCCTGACCCGGGCTCCACCCCGCCACAGCGACAAGAATGAGCCCGTGCCCCCTCCTTCACCCACCTCCGCCCCGCCGCCCGGAGGAGCCCGTGAACCCTGTCCCCTGACCTGTGGGACACCGAGGGGGGACGGCCGGGCCCGCCGAGGCTCCGGGGATCCCCCGGGGCTCGGGGCCACCCCCAGCACTCGCCGGCCCGCATTGAGGGGCGCTGGGGACGCCCCCGTCCCGCCGGCGCTCTCAAAGCCGCCTTTGTTGCGGGGCTGTCACCCGGGGCAGAGGCGTCCTGGCCTCTGGTTGCCAGGACAACCGGAGGAGGAGGAGGAGGAGGAGGAGGGTGGGCTGATGGGGAGGAAGGGCAGAGGCGGCAGCATGAAGCTCTGGACAGTGCGGGCAAAAGCAAATCCCAAAAAGGGACTCCGGGAGGGCTCCGTGGCTTCTCCAAGGCACTGCTGAGATGGGAGATGCCAAAGCTGAGCCCGGAATTGCTCCAAGCCTCCTCTGGGTCAGTTTAAATCAGGCAAAAAGGAGGTTTTTATGGTGAGGGTGGTAAAACGCTGGCACAGGGTGCCCAGAGAAGCTGTGGCTGCCCCTCGATCCTTGGGAATGTCCAAGGCCAGGCTGGACGGGGCTTGGAGAACCCTGGCGCAGGGGAAGGTGTCCCTGCCTGTGGCAGGGCACACAAATCAGATCTTTAAGCTCCCTCCCAACCCAAACCACTCCAGGGTTCCGCCATTCTACGAAATGGATTTTTAGGGCAATATTGATGGTTTGTCCCTCCGCAGCTCCCCAGTTCCACCAGATTTCAGGGGAGTTCAAAGGTGCTTTCCTGCCTCCTCCGAGCTCTGGGCTATTTATAGCTGTCAGATGTTGGCAGCCCGGCTCTCACAGACAACTGCACGGTGACGATGTGCACATGGAAATGGCTCATTCCTGGTGAGTAATTCCAGGGCCAGCCAGGATCCTGCGGAGTGACGGGGGTTTGTGCACGAGGGAGCCGGAAAGGGGGGTGGGGAAGAGAAGCGAGGCTCCTTTAGGCTGAGTAGGAGAAAAAAAGGAGAAGACTGAATTTGCCAGGGAGATCTCTCGCCTTTCGGGGTTCTCCTCGGGGAAAACGATGCTAATCCTGCCCCATGGGCTATTTCAGGCCGGGCTGGCCTAGTTGCCGGAGCTGTCCTTGCTGATTCCAGCTCTGGGGATGCTCTCATCCTTCCCCGGGCGCTCGGGACAGGACGGAGCTCACCGTGGCACAGCACCGATGCTGCTCCAGGCCCTGACTGACCCAGATGCCTCCAACAACGCGGTGCCAAAGCCCCTCAGGTGCCCATATGCACCTGCCAGGCTCCCAAAAGGCTTCCTCTGGCTGGGAAAAAGTGGCCCAAAAAGTCACTTCTGACACATCCCCAGCTCAAAAGTGGCAACCCAGGGCAGGGTGGAGTCCCCACCGCTGGAGGGATTTAAAGCTGCACGGAGGTGACACCTGGGGACATGGTTCGGTGTGGCCTTGGCAGTGCTGCGGGAATGGTTCGACTCTACGACCTGAGAGGGCTTTTCCAACCTCAACAATTGCAGGTTTCAATGGAAAAGCACCTCCTGCAGAAACCAGGACTCGTGCTTGCGTTCCTGGTGCGCCGCGTTTCCCCGCAGAAGGCGAATATCCCACGTCCCGGGGGAGCGGAGGAGGGCGAAGCAGGAATTCCGAAGTCCCAGCGAGTGGGGCCTTGCACCCCAATAAATCCCCGTGTTCACAGAGCTGCGGGAGCGGCCGAGCACCGGTGGCTCCAGACCCCCAGGGGCCTTGCGGGGCCGCACGGCCGGACACACGGACGGGCTCCGGCCCATCCCGGACCTGGCCGGGCTGGGAAGAGCTCTCGGGGCTGGGCCGGCCCCGGGGCGGAGGGACACACAGCCCCTGCCCGGGAACGGAGCCACACAGAGCCGTTTTGCATCCCACCGCAGCAAAACCACTTCACCTTCCCGGTTTTTTGCACTCACCCCCCTCTCCCTTCAGCATCAGCTGCCGGCAGATGGGAGCGTGGCGGATTATTTAGGGAAAACGCCCAATAACATCACAATTACTTACCATAAAAGCCTGGTGTCTCCAATAATAGCCTAATGTTCCAGGCACCTGTCCAACAGAGCTCTCCTACCTGCCCACTGCAGGATTCGTGTCCATCACGCTCCCCGAGAGGCAGCTCGAGGTGCCACTGCCACCCTGCCAGGCTCTGGGGACTGGGGCCACGCCTGCGTGCGGCAGGGACAGGGGCTGGAGGAGCTGCCAGCCCCGCAGAGCCCCTCCTCGGGGTCTGCAGAGGGTTGTAAACAACAACTGGTGGGGAAGAGGCAGAGCCAAACCAGGAATTCACCTGCAGATCAGCACCGCCATCCCTGGGAGCGTCCCAGGCCGGGCTGGAAGGGGCTTGGAGCACCCTGGGGTAGTGGAAGGTGTCCCTGCCCATGGAGGTGGGCTTTCAGGTGCCTCCCAACCCAAACCATGGTGGGGCTCGGTGACCGCCAGGCTCTGGCTGCTGCTGCAGCTCCAGGCTGGCCCCAGCCCGCCTGCCACTGCCCGGTGCCAGCCGAGGGGCGCAGCGAGCCCAGGTGCCACCCTCGCCTCCTGACACCGTCGCCCTGATGCCGGAATGAGGCGGAAAGGGACAAATGGCGCAGGAACAAAAGGGCTCAGAACTGTTTTTCTTGGTCAGATCCCACGAGCCCCATCAGCGACATCCGCGATGGCTTTTCCAGAGCAGGCTGGGCAGCCGGATTTTGCTCAAGTGTTCCCAGGGAACAACAACAACAACAAAAAAATAAAGCCCATCAAGAACATGTGTGTCACTGCAAACAGCCTGGCTGGTAGGATCCCAGGATGGTCCAGCAGCAAAGTTCCTTTGTGGGCTCGGGAGAGAGCAGAGGAGCGGCGGAGATGGTGTAACAGGATGTGGGCATCTCATCTCCCCGGAGCAGGAGACAGCCAGAAGCCCTGGCGCTCACCCAGCACTCAGCTCCAATTTGTTTGCACACAGGCTTTGCTGGAAAATTGCATCCAGCCGGCCAGTTAATAAAAATCATCCTCGCAGAGCTCACCGGCAGCATTTGCTGAATGAGAGATGGATGCTAAATTATTCACTCTGCGCCATCGGAGCCGCGGCGCTGGGAGAGGGAGGAAGATTTCGTGTTGTGCTGTCAGTTCTGGAGCGCTTCATTCTCAGGGCTCCGAGGCTGCCATCTGCTCCTAAATTCACCACGAGGAACGGGGGGGAGAGCAGGCAGCGTTTTTAAGCACTGACTGCTCATCGTACAGCAGCTCTAGAACGCGTTGTCGAGCAGTCATGAGGAGAAATCCGGGGAGAAGCGCGGCGTGGCAGGGATAAGGTGTCAGTGGCAGGGATAAGGTGTCACTCGGAGGATTCCGCCCACACAGACGGAGGGGAAACATCTGAGGGCACAGAACGGCGCCCTGCCTCTCCTGCCTGCCACACCCGAGNCATTTGCTGAATGAGAGATGGATGCTAAATTATTCACTCTGCGCCATCGGAGCCGCGGCGCTGGGAGAGGGAGGAAGATTTCGTGTTGTGCTGTCAGTTCTGGAGCGCTTCATTCTCAGGGCTCCGAGGCTGCCATCTGCTCCTAAATTCACCACGAGGAACGGGGGGGAGAGCAGGCAGCGTTTTTAAGCACTGACTGCTCATCGTACAGCAGCTCTAGAACGCGTTGTCGAGCAGTCATGAGGAGAAATCCGGGGAGAAGCGCGGCGTGGCAGGGATAAGGTGTCACTCGGAGGATTCCGCCCACACAGACGGAGGGGAAACATCTGAGGGCACAGAACGGCGCCTGCCTCTCCTGCCTGCCACACCCGAGCGGGCAGGGGAGAGGGCAGACGTAGCACAGCCCTCTGGATGTGGAACTGGCCCTCCCAGCCAGAAATTCCCCCATTTCTCCGAGTACCCAGCTGCTTGCTTTGGCTGCTGAGCTACCTCTCAACCCCCCCAAACTGTCTTCAAAAAAATCAGAAATATATATATATGTGTATTGAATGAACTGTTGCTGAGGCGCTCAGCAGGGAGGTCCTTGTTCTCTCACACGCTTAGAAAGGCTCTGAGCGGAGTTCTGGGGAACTTGCTGCTGGAGGCCTCTCCGGCCAGGTGCCGCAGTGGCAGTGTCCCGGTGGCAGTGCCCCGTTGGCCGTGTCCCGGTGGCAGTGTCCCGGTGGCAGTGTCCCGGTGGCAGTGTCCCGGTGGCCGTGCCGCGGTGGCCGTGTCGCGGTGGCAGTGCCCCGTGGCCATGCCGCGGTGGCAGTGTCCCGGTGGCAGTGTCCCGGTGGCNGGTGCCCGGTCCGTGCGTGGTGAGGAGGCTCCGGGTGCCCGGTCCGTGCGCGGTGACGAGGCTCCGGGTGCCCGGTCCGTGCGTGGACGCTCACCCAGCCCCGCCGAGCCGTTTGTGTGATCAGGACCCCGGCAGAGGAGGCGCGGCAGAGCCGGGCGAGGCCCCGCAGGCACAGCTGGGGAGGGAGACAGAGCGCCTTGGCCGGGCATGAAAGGCTCCGGGAGAGCAAGGCGGGAGGAGACAACAAAGATCAGACAGGAAAACGAGCTCCCTGATCTGTTCCAAGGCTCTCAGCACTGAACACCAGAGATTTGGGGGCTCGGTAAAGCTGGAGCAGAGGGCACCGTGGGATTCCTGCGTCTCTGCCACGGCCCAGACGGGAGAGGGGCGAGGACGCAGCCTGTGGGTTCCCACAGAGCATCCCAGCGCTGGGGAGAACCCAAACAACCACGGGAAGGGCCACGAACTGCAAGCTCCTTCTTTCTTCTGCCTTTTGCCCCCAGGCCGTGTGCCTTCCCCCTCAGCAGGACTCTGGGAGCAGGGCCTGGCGTCGCACACGGAGAGGCTGAGGGAGCTGGAAAACCAGGCTTGAGTTCCTCAGCGTGTGGCTTGGACCTGAAGCATCCCCACGCTCAGGGAGACGATTCCTGAGGTGCCTGCAGCCCCCCCGGCCCACCCAGGCCGTGGGAGGTTGGGTTCCCATAACCCACTGGATGTCCCTCCCCACAGCTCCCAGGCTGGGGCTGAGGGCTCTGGGGAAGGCCACGGTGGGCCTGGTGTGGGGGACAAATATAGGCTGCAAACCAACCTCCACCCAGCAGGGAAAAGCTGCACAGATTCCCGTGTCCTTCCCTGGATCCCCGAGAGTCTCCCCTTCCGCTGGCACCAAGGAGCTGTGCCATCAGTGTCTGTCACCATCAGTGACTCCCGGAGCACGGCCTGGAGCTGAGCACCCGCGTCCCAAACACGACGAGGGTCGGGAGAGGGATGGGCACGGGAAGCAGGGAACGCCCTGATGGGAAGGACGGGCACACGCTCCCCCTCAGGAGCCCGTCTCTTTGGGGCCCTGAAGGAAGAGCTGGGGTTTCCTGTGTGGAACAGAGCTCAGGCCTTTGCAGTGCGTTGTGAGGTGAGGAGAAAAGCTGGAAAAACCAGTGGATTTTGGGAAGAGATGCTCAGCGTGGTGCCAAAGCCACCGCCCTCCCCAGGACGTGACCCAGACACGGCGTTCCACGAGCTTTATGGCTGAAATGGTTGATTTTCTTACCCCTGTGTACCCCATTTCCCACCTGGAGCCCCTGGACACAAGAAGGACCCAGTGATAGAAGGGCAGAACGTGGTTCCCTCCCCTCAGCACCTCATCACCTGGGCCTTGACCATAGGACTGACCCTTCAGACACAGTGGCTCAGGGAAAAGGCCTCTGACACAAGCTCAGATTCCAGTCTTGGGCTCTCCCACCTCTCCCAGCTCATCCCACTCTGGAGCACGGACTGCTGACACTGCTTCCTTCACACCTCAGCCACTTTCCTGCTGGGGAAGGGACGCTGCTGCACAGCCAGGAGTTCACTTTCCACCTCTCTTTCTCCCTTTCCAAAGGCGGCCCCTCTCCACCTTTGGGACACTCAAGAGGAAGGCGAAACCCCCCAAAATCCCAGCTGGCAGAGCCCCCGGGGCCGCTCTCCAGGTGAGGCTCTCCTGCCCTCATCCCCGGGACAAACAAGGACCTTCTCCCTGTCGGTTATTCCCCAGCACATCCAGCTCATCCAGCGCACTCCTCTCCCTCGGGAACACGGTGGGATTTCATCCCCAGCCTCGGGGGCTGTTGATTTTTAATGCCTGCGTATTTATTTTTGCCATTGCCCAGACCGTTCCAGCGCCGCTTTGTCTGCGGCGCTCTCTGACCCCCGCGTGTCAGGAGTTCAATCTGGGACGTTCCACTCTTTGCCCCCACTTAATTCTTTTCGAGCTGCTCGCCCTTTGAAACCTGGTGCCATATGCCAGCCCCAAAGAGCCCCGATCAATACCGGGGCACCACGTCCCTGTGACCTCGCAGCCCACCCCAAAAAGGGCAGAGGGCAGAGCCCAGCGCTGGCCATGTTTTCATTACGGGGTTTGCTGGAGGGGGAGGGAGAACTTTTCTTTCTTGCTTTCTTTCTGTCTTTTCTTTTCATGGACATGGCCCAGCTGGGACACTCCTGGCTGCCCGTCCCCTCCTCTCCCTCATTTAATGACAGCGAGTGCCAGGACTGCCAAAAATCAGGGTAACTGAAGAGGTAGATCAGAGAAATCAGGAGCACACCGTGCTGTGAGAAAGGAATTGCTCCTGCCTGTCCCTTTCAGAGAGCCAGCGTGTTTGGGGGTGTGAGGTCTCGCTGCAATGGAGGCACCCACCAAAAACAACAGAAGAGCCCTGGCAGGAGAGCTCAGGGCACCTGGTTTCTCTCCCCCAAAGCTCAGCCCCTGGCGTGGCCGGGTTTTATCCCAAGGAAAGGGTCCCCAGTGAGGTGCGGGCCTGTCCTGCCCCGGTGACAGGGAATGGTGGGGGTCCCTCAGCCCGCCCTCAGCCCGGTGCCGGGGCTGTGGCAGCTGGGACATCTCCAGGCCCCTCAGTTTGAAGGCCACTCCTTGTTCAGGCCCAAACCTTCCCCAGGCCGTTCATTCTC
The DNA here is from genome assembly GCA_013397975.1 of Machaerirhynchus nigripectus. NCBI lineage: Eukaryota > Metazoa > Chordata > Aves > Passeriformes > Dicruridae > Machaerirhynchus > Machaerirhynchus nigripectus. The sequence continues at coordinate 49,474 of VZRQ01008909.1, forward strand.
TCCTTTTCTCTGCTCCAAAGCTACAGCACCCGCTCTCCGTCCCGGCTGCTTTCCTCTCGGGAACGAGGAGAGGGGCTGGAGAGGGAAAAGCAGGTGGTGCCTGCTCCGGACAGAAGGGCACCCCGCTGGGTGCTGGAGCTGGGGAGCCCCAGAGGAGAAGCCCTGTGACCCCGGCGCTGCCCAAGGACGGGAGCAATGGGGCACCTCATCCTCCGCGCTCCTGGTGGCCGTGGCAAGGGCAGGCCACCCCCACGCGGCGGGCACTGCCACGCGCCATCCAATTAACCCTTCTGGCAGCTCCCATTAAAAATAAAGGGGCCTGCAGGTCCCTGCTGGAGTGGCCTATTTTAGGTGAGCATCTCCTTGGTTTTGCCTGGGCGGGCGGCGTCCGGGAGGCAGTTATTTCAGGAAAGGGACGCTATAGATAACTGATCTGCCAGCCAGGTGTCATGTTCCTTCATTTATTTTCAATTACTTTGTCTCCGGAGCTCCGCTGAGGATTGCCTGGTGTCAATTCATTTGGTCACCTCTCCGCTGTGGTGTGATCCGGCCCCAGGGGAGGCTGTTACAAAACAGCTCCGCTTCTCTTTCAGCCCCAGCTCAGCCTCCGGGCCACCCCCGGCCCCGTGACCCCGCTCAGGGTCACCCGGGGGCTCTGGGAGCAGCGGAGTGAGCAGGCAGAGCGGAGAGGGCTTTGGGTGGGAGGCTCCTTCTGCCCCTCGGGGTGCTGTGACGGTGACAAGCACAGGCGGTGCCCAGCCCCTCCCCGCAAGGGTCGCCTGCACAACCCCTTCCCGGGTGCCTGTGGCTGTCACTGCACGCAGGTGACAAGGACCCGAACCTCCCTGTCCCTTGGCTCGTTCCTCTCAAGTCCATTTGCCAGTCGGAATGGGTTGGGTTGGAAAGGAGCTTGAAGATCATCTCGTGCCACCCCTGCCATGGGCAGGGACACCTTCCGCTGTCCCAGGGTGTCCCAGCCTGGAACACTCCCAGGGATCCAGGGGCAGCCACAGCTGCTCTGGGCACCCTGTGCCCGGGCCTGCCCCCCCTCACGGGGAACAATTCCTTCCCAATATCCCATCCAGCCCTGCCCTCTGGCAGTGGGAAGCCATTCCCTGTGTCCTGTCGTTCCATGTCCTTGTAAAAAGTCCCTCTCCCCGCTCAGGGCTGAGCACCTCTAAGGTGAAGTGTCTTCACTCCTGCTTTCACTTTGGGCCCTTTTTACCTGCCCGAGCTGCTCTCCAAGCGTGATCCGAGCCATTCCTGGCGTGTCCCCGCTCCCACTGGCACCGCTGAGCTGGCAGGGCTGGTGACAGGGGCTCGCTGTCAGCAGCAGGGCCAGCTCAGCGCTGACGGTGACAACAGTGGGGACCAAGAAGGGCATGATGTCATTCTCAGATCCGCTGGGAAGTTTTCAGCAGCCACGTCTGGAAAAAAACATCATTTCCCCGTGAAAAAAGGGCACATTTGCTCTGGTTTCAATGAGAAAGAAATAAATAGAAAGCCTGGGAGTGACTGTCCTTAATTGATTAGTCATTTCTGCAGATGATAATTGCACATCAAAAGACTGAGATCCTACTGTTCCATGCAAACGTCCTCACGGAGAGCAGCAAGGCACAGGGGAAGTGGATACAGGAAACAAACCCTTTAGGAGCTCCCCAGGAGGATTGGGAGCTCCAGATCAGGAAAACAGGTTTGTTCTAGATGTGCCCTGAAGAACCATCCCCAACCTCAGGCGCATCCCAGGAGCGGAACCCGGAATGAAGGAGGCCAGGGAACACCCCGGCGAGGGATGGGGGAGAACAGCCGTGCCTCGGACAGCAGGGCAGAGCTTTGCAGCGCTCTGCAGCTGCCACTGCCGGGGCTGGGACGTGGCTGGAGCCCGGGGTGACCCCCAGCCCCGTGGGTCGGAGCATCGGCGGCCGGAGGAAGGAGCCTGTCAGTGACCGGGCTAAAACCAGGAGATGGAGCTCCCACCCCTCCCGGGCTTTGGGGAGCACCCCCAGCGGCGGATCCTTGGCCGCTCCGTGCCCACCCTGGTCGTGTCAGGGTGCCCGGGGTGCTCCTGGCCCCGGCCCCGCTCCGGGCCCGCGGGGGGACCCAGCGAGCTGCCAGCCCTGGTGTCTGGCAGAGGCGGCTTGTGAGCATGACTCAGTCAGCCTCCAAAAGCAGCAGCGAAAAACAAGAATCTGCTGTGAGCTGCATCTTGATTTCTAAGGCAATCTCGTGATGTTTTGCAGGGCCAGAGTGTGGCTCTGTGATACCCGGGCAGTGCTGAAACCCGCAGGCGTTTTGGGGGTTTTGGGGGTGCAGATTGTCCTTTCTGTACACACTGGGGTCCTGGGGACCCTCTTTCCTGCAGGGGCCAAATCCCCCACGTGCCCAGGGCTGCAGTCACAGCACAGGTCGCCCTTCTGAGGGGGTCGTTTCTTGTCGGGGATATTCCAAAGGCTCCTGGCTGCCCTCAGAGCTGCCCCCTCAACTTTGTGATGCCTCCAGGGATTCCTAAACCTCACTGAGCAGCTCTGAACAGTGGTGGGGCAACAGGAATGGCCTCTTGTCCCTGGCTGGAGCTTTGCGAGGCCAGAGGTGTGAGAGCAGCGAGGTGCCCTCAGCCCTACACGGAGCCCGACCATGGCCAGGCAAGGAAGGGTGTCTGGTGCTGGAGAAGCCGTTCTGCAAACCCCTCCAGCCTGAGCTCCTGTCCCACTGTCCCTACGGCCGGGGGTGAGAGCAGGGGCTGGACTGGACCCTCTGCCCGTTCCCAGCCAGCTCTGCACGCCCAGGTTCCTACGGGCACCAGCTCCAGCACGACTCAAACCCACCCGCGTTTAATGAACCCTCCGTCTCCGCGTGCCCGTCGCTGAGGAAGCAGCACCGAGGACCCCCGGGGGAGGCTGAATTCCCTGCCGCCCCGGGGAGCATCCCCGGCAGCCGGGCTCGGATCCGCTCCCCGCGGTGTGCGCGGCGCGGGGGGACGGCGGGAGCGCCTTCCCTCTCCGTAGGCAGCGCGGAGGAACCGGCACTTGCAGGGCATGAGTCATCTGACCTATTTAGCCATCTTGGGGAGAGATGAATGACTCCTTCGGAGGGCTCCTCTCCCTCTCCTGTCTAGACAGCCGAGCTCTCGACTGCAAACACCTTCCCCGGCTCTCCGGAGCCCGCCAGGCTCCTTCCCGGGATGCGAGGGATGCTCCACCAGGCGCGGGGCTGGATCACAGCCGGGCGTCCTCGGGGGGTCTGAGCTTGGCCTGGTTTCAACAGCGAAAGGGTGGGAATGCACTTCTGGAAAACGCTGTCCGCGTCTAAGGAGGGTTTGGTGGGGCTGAGCCGGCTCGGGCTGTGCTGGTGCTGGGACAGGACAGGACATTCCGGCTCTGGGCACCCCCTGCGCCAGCCGGGAACAGCCGGGGACAGCCGGGGTTTATCGCAGCTGAACCCCCTGGGTGCTCCGAGCCCACCCGGGGAGCCTCTCCTGGTCCTCACACGGATGACTGTGCCGTTCAAAGAATCACCCTGATCTTAGGAAAAAAACCAATCCTTGCAGGCTTTTTGTCGCTCCTGGGACCGTCGTGACTTTCTTTACACAGAAGGAAGATGTTCAAGTGAGCAATTAACACCTTCTCCAGACTATTATGGTCTGTAGCTCACCTACTCTGTCTCACGTTGCAGCTCAGCTCCTGAGCCTTCCTCCACGGGAGCACGGGAGAGAGACCCAGAGATGCCAGGAGATTTGGTGGCGCGAGGGGAGGGCAGGCTTGGGAAGGTGGCACTGCAGGCACCGACAGGGCTCTAACACAGTTAACAGAAAGCTGCACATCTGGGAATGAAAGTGCTTGGCTCTGTCCAAAACAGAGGGACTTTGGCACTGCAAGGAGCCAATGGGTGACAAATGGCCCGGAGCCATCTTTTGTTTGAAAAGCAGGGGAAGAGTGAGTCACAGCGGGGATTGGACTCACATCTGTGCTCCAGAGCCCTCGGGCGCATCCTGGATGCTGGGGATGAGGCACTGGAACCGATTTTGGAAAGCAGGCTCTGATACCAGCGACGCCACAGCCAGGGAAAAACAGGGAAGCAGCCTGGGAAAAGGGTTTCTGGTGAGAGACGTGCAGAGCGCGTGGTTTTAATGCAGCACGGGGGTTGGGAAGGCTCTGCAGCACAAGTCTGGCCTGGGGAACCCCTCCCGGGAAAGGAAGGACTCTTGCAGAGAGAGGAAACAGGTTCAGCCCGAGCCAAGGGGCAGACCCCGGGGCCAACAAATTAAAGAGGAACAAGGGGGGTGCCACCAGCCACCGAATCCGTGTGCAAGGCCCCGTGCTCTGGGAGCGCTGGAACAAAGCTCCGGCAGCCGGGTGAGAGAGGAGGAGCAGGGAGCCCCTCGGCAGGAGGGTGTCTGGGCTCGGAGCGGGCAGGGCTTTGGGACCCGCAGCTCTGTCGTGTGCGCAGGGACCAGAGGCACCGGCCCGGCCCAGGAGCTGCTGGGGCGCGGCCCCAAGTCCTCCTGGTTCGGGCCGAAGCCCCCTCCAAGGCGCCGGCAGCAGGGTGGGGAGGGAGCCAGGTCCCGGCTGCAGCTCCTGCAGAAGACACCCCTGGCCCTGCGGCATCACCCCATCTCTCTGGCGGTGGGAGAGGCTTTGGGAGCACGTCGGAATCTCTGTGGGGTGACTGAAAGTCCCCGAGGACTCGAGAATTTCTTACCCAAGTCCCCCCCCTCTTTGCTCCTGCCCTTTGCCACCAGAGCCAGCCCTTCCCCCGGGCTCTGGGACAGCTGCGGCAGGGAAGCCCAGCCTGGACTTCGGAGGTTTGAGCATCGGAAGGCTCCCAGGGGGAACCTCCTGGAGGCCAGGATGATCCCCCCATTGCTCAGTCCCTGCCCAGCCATCCGGCAGCCCAGGCAAAGCCTGAGCCCTGCCCCAGCCACCACGGAGACAAGAACGAGGCCACGTTCAAAATTAATATATATTTTTATTGAATAGTTGCTCTAAGTGGGCTTGTGAAGCCACCCATAGAATCACTTCTTTCACCTCAGCAGTGGTTCTGTAACAGTTATCAGCTTCGCAAGAGAAGAAAACCAAACAGAAGAGGGTGCAGTAAAATAAATAGGTTTTTTTCTTATCTTTAAAATAAACTTTTCAAATAAATACTTTGGTTTTTTAATTTTTTTCCCTTAAAAGTTACAAGAGTATTGTCAAAAAAAACCAGCCATCAGGTTATAAACATATATTATACCTTATAGAAAGGGACTGGAACGGAGAGAGCCGGGCAGGGACCTTTACATGCTGTACAGAAGGGTTTTGTACCCAGGAACTCGGGAGGAGAGCCTCGGGCTCCTGGGGCCGTCCTGTGGAGCCCAGGGGGACCCTCCCAGGAGAGCTTTGTGCTGAGGACACCGGGGCAGGAGGAGGAGGACGCGGGGCCGCTGCCAGGAGAGCATCCCCGTGGGATGGGGCAGAGGGGCACGGTGGGGTCCGGCCAGGCCTGGGGCTTGGGGTGACCTCGGGACAGAGGGTGTGGGAGCTCCTCTCCCAGGCCCAGCTCTGCGGGGTGCGACTGCTCCTGCCCGTGACAAAACCCTTCGGGGGCAGCAGGAGAGGGGCCCGGCGCCGCCTCCCTCACACACCGGGGTGGGACCTCTTCCCATCCACCCAAAACCCCTCCTGCCTGCCGTGCCCCTCCAGGGAATCCCGGGATTGTGCCCTCAGGGGACACTTCGGCAAGCAGGAGAACAGCTCCCAGCTCCCCGAGGTTTGCAAGAGATCCCGGTGCTCACGGAGACACAGACCACGGGAAACTGAGCCCCGAGAGGTCCCAGCTCAGGTTTGGGCCCCCTGGACCAGTGAGCATCCCGCGGGCTCCGCGGGCTCCTCGGAGGAGCCAAGCCTGAGCTGGATCCTGCTAAAGACCAAGCGTGAGCTTTGCGGTGGGGGCCAGCCCTTATCACATTCCTATCACAAACATTCCGGTGTCCCAACACCTCCCGGCTTCCTGCAGCCTCGGAACACCCCGGAGACAGAGCAGAGCAGCGGTGCTGGGAGCAGGGCTTTAGGGCACAGCGGGCTCCTTCCCCGTGCCAGTCCCACCGCAGCTCCCCTCGGCCCCGGCTCAGCCCCTGTGCCGCACCCCGGAGCCCAGCCCCTGGTTCCAGGCTTTGGCAGCTCTTGGTCAATGGCATTGCCCTCCAGTCCCTGGGTCCACCCCCGGGGATGGGCAGGAGCGGATTCAGTGGGATTTTGTGGGAATCTGTGGGGCACAGAGAGCTCCCCCCGTTCTCTGAGGCACTGGCGTTTCTCGAGCACGAGTGGACAGCAGCCCAAGGGCCCCTCCGGCCCTTCCACCGGGAGGGGCGGGGGTGGGGTGGGAGGGACACTCCAGCCTGGTGCCCGCGACCCCTCCCCACTGGCACTGATTTGCCAGTGGGGGAAAAGGGGAGTGGGACCAAGGGAAGCCTTGGAGGAAGCAAAAAAAAACCATCAGAAGCTCTTGCGTGGATGGAGCTTTGGACCCCTGGGTGGGGAAAGGAGGCTCTGCACGGGGGGCAGAGCAGGGGGAGCTCAGGTCCCACTCAGCAGCTCCCTCCTCCTGCTCCTTTGGCACCTGAACCTCTTTCCCTGCCTCAGTCTGCCCCCAGCCCTGCGTGTTCCCTGGCAAAGGAAGGACGACAAGCCAGGAGCGTTCCCTCACAGCGCGGATCCGTCCCCGTGGGAGAGCAGAGGGCTCCACGTGTGACGCTCCCAAAAGAAAACCAAAGAAGACACGTCAGGACAGAGAGAAACCCGGCTGCTGGGACAGGCAGCTGCAAACAAACACCCCGAGCAGATGGATCTGACTCACGGAGGGTGGGGCAGGAAAGGGGCTCCCAACCCCAACCAGAGCCGGGGCCCTCTCCGCAGGCAAACCACGCTGCCAGGGATGGGGATGGAGCAGGATCTGCTCGGGGGGTGCTGGGAAAAGCTTGGGGAAAGAATCTGAGGCTGCCCACGGCCTTCCCCACCACGGAGCTTCGGGTGCTTCTCCTTGGAGAGCTTTTGGCACTTCCCAAGCTCTCCTGACTGCCGAGAGCGAGGAAGGGAAATGTGCTGAGGAGCCCCAGACGCAGCGGAGCGGGCAGCAGGAACTCCGGGTGAACGCCTGCCCCCAGGAGCAGGGCAGAGCCCAACAGGCTGAGCTCCTCCAGCCCCTGCAGGTCCTGCACATGGCTTTCGTGTCTGCCCTCAGTGACCACAAAGCCCTGCTCGGGTCCCGCAGCCCTCGGTGCCCAGCCGGGGCTCTCCTGCTCTCCACTTCCTGCAGCCACGGAATCATTCCTGCTGGAAAAGCCCTCTAAGACCAAACACTGACCCAGCACTGCCGAGCCACCACTAAACCGTGTCCCAAGCGCCACATCTCCGCAGCTTTTAAACCCCTCCCCTTCTCCATGTCCGGTATTCCATAAAATGTACCCCCCAGGTTTGTCGTTTCGGGGAGAGGAGCCGTTCCAGAGCCCCGGCCGTGCCCCTCCGCCTCACCGGGCTGTGGCACCAGTCCCTGGGGGAAGGGAGCTGCTGCACTGACCCAGGAAAAGCCCAGTGGGTGGAAGCTCCTGGCAGCCCTGGCCCCCCCAGCCCCGCAGGTAACCGTGCTGCGGCGGCCGTGCCGAGCAGAGCCGGCTCTGGGAGCCTTCTCCTCATCCCCCAGCACCTGGGGGAGGTCACCCCGCGCTCGCATGACTTGGGAGGCCGTGAAAATGATGAAGCTTCACATGTTGAGTCATTCCACCATCAGGAGAGGAAGCAATGAATTGCAAAGATACAGAGGTGGTAACTAAATTTACAAGTGGGATCCGTTTAAAAAGGAGGAGGAGAAAAAAATCAAAGTAGAGCAAGTTGGAAAATTCTGTTCATTAGTTTTCTTCAGAAAGTTTCAATGAACTGTTTCACATTCTCATTCAAGGGAGACAGATCCTCCAGCCCACAGGGAAAAAGGGACCTTTTCTCCCAAAAACGCTCTCTGGTTTTTATGAAGAAGGAGTTTAATCAGCACCAAGAGAAGAGTGAACTGAGCCTTCCAAAGGAAGGAGACTCCTGGAGGAAGTGTCTCCCCACAACATCACCTGCGAGCAGGGAGCCAAGCAATTATTGGCAGGAGGATAAATATATTTGCAATGTATTTTGTATTTGCTGCCACAGGAATGATCTCAGAGGGGCTCACACACCTACACGGCATCCTCTGAGGAGATCATGGCCTCAAAATCCCAATGATTCCGGAGTCCAGGCTGGCCCCAGGGATGTACAATGCACAGCTGGGGCTCTGTCCCTCCCCGATGCTCCCTCTGTATCCCAGAGCATCGTCCCGAGGTACCACAGATCTTCCCACACCCCCTCGGGCTCTGGGCGACATCAGGGAGAGGATTCCACTCATGGCCATCACGCTCTGCAGCACAAAGCTCCCAGCAGGGATGGGATCCAGCCCCCCTTCCCCAGGGAACCTCGAGTTCAATGTTTGGGTGCCATTTGAGTCGAGGGAGCCGGGTGCTGCCAGCACAGGATTTAGTGAATAATGCTTCCAGGCGGGATGAATCACTCCCTGGAACCGCTTTTCCCCGCAACAGAGGGAGCTCGGATCCACCACGGTTTTTAGAAAGCGAAAGGGTGGAAAGAGGAGTCCCACAGGGAGATTCCACTTCTGCCTCACCCTCAGCCAGTGCCGAATCCATCCCCCCTGCAGAGCAGACCCCGGACAATCCGTACTCCTCCCTTTGCCCCTCTCCCCTTCCCTGGGAACCAAAGGTCTGGGATTAGCAACGAGCTGACTGGGAAACCATCTTTTCCAGCGTGTGCAAGTGCACCAGGAAGCCAAGCCTTGTACCTGGCACCGTTCACAGCAGTATCATGAATATTATTAGTAATAGGCCTACCCATCCTAAAGTTATATTTATATGTACAAAAATAGATCCACGGAACTCTACGGGAGGAGGCGACGGCCGGGCCCCGGGAGCTGGGGCTTGCAGAAGCCAGGGGATGCGTGGCACATATTTCTCCAGGGGCACCTTTCCCCCCTCTGTGCTCACACACCCGGGAGGGGGCACGGGCAGGCAGAGCCGAGCTCCGGGACACCATCCCGGCTCCAAACCGCCCCGAGCGATGCCAGCGGGGTCACAGCCAGCAGCTGGCACTACCCGGAGCTGGGGCTGAGCCCGGGACCACCGGGAGACCCCCAGCCACAGCAGCCAGTCGGGGTCATTATCATCGTGGCAAGGAAACGCGGAGCCCTGAGCCGGATTCCGGCGTCCGTCTGCTCTGCAGATGGCCCGGCCCCAGGGCTTGCTCCAGCCCCGTTCCTGGCTGTCCGTGGGTGGCAGAACCCCCTCGGCAAGGCGAGGACTCGAAGGAAATTTGGCAGGGAGGGAAGGTCGGGGTCCCCAACATCAACACCCCCTCCTGCTCTCCGTGTCCTCCAGCCCCGTGCGGGGTGACAGAAGCCCCCGCTGGGGAGGCCCCGGAGCGGTGGCTGCTCACAGTTGGCTTTGCCGTGTTTTTTTAAAGTGAATTCAGTGCTGGTGGAAGGTACCAGATCGGGGTTCGGGCTCGGAGCCGGTGCCTGTGGCATCTGCCGGGTGGTGGGATGGGGCCGGGCGGCAGCTCCCACCTCAGGCAGCCCTCCGAGGCCGGGAGGAATGAATGGCAATTTCCAAGCAGCTCCTTGTTCTCAGCCAAATCCCAGAGGGGACCTTTCCCTTGCTGCAGTCGGGCAGGAGCGAGTGGGCCGGGCTGCCTCCGATAGCTCCTTCCCCTGCCAGAAGGTTTCTAAAGCTTCCCACACCTTCTCTTCCTCTTTGAGACAGAAAAACACGGTGCCACCTCATTTTAGAGCTCGCTCGCTTCTCCCAGCGGCTTCCAAGCCTGGAGGGAAGCCGCTGCCACTGGTGAGACCCCTGGGCACTCCAGCCCCCAGGGGAAAGGGACCTGTGGCCACCTGAGGGGAGAAAGGCCACCCATGGAAAGTGCTGGAGAGGGAGAAAGAGCAGGAGGAAGAGGTCTGGGATGCAGTGACCTGTCTCCTCCCCCATGGGTAAGGACCACGCTGTGGGCAGCTCCTAAAACTGCGGAGAGCAGAGTCCTGAGGAGCCTCAGGTCACCCTTCCCAGGGGGGCAGAGCCCCGAGGGCCCTCTGGGTCACCCTTTCCTGTGGGACACAGCCAGCGAGGGCACCCTCGGCTCGCTCTGCCTCTCCTGTCCCTCTCCCGCATGTGCAAAACCACGGTCACCACCCAGCTCGGTGCCAGCGCCCCCGGGCACCCAGCCAGGGTGTCCCAAAGCCTGGGGGACCCCCAGGTCACCCGTCTCAATCCCGGAAGGTGATGGTGGGGAGGGGGGGGCACTGCAGAGCGGAGGGAGCCGAGGGAGGAGGGGGGCAGAGGAGAGAAGAGGAGGAGGAGGGGGAGGAAGAGGAAGAGGAGCAAAGCCCGCTTCTCCTCCTCGGGAGGGTCATACCGGCTTGTCCAGCGTTTTGGGGAAGGGCGTGCCGCTGGAGGAGGAGATCTTTCTGCAGACCGTGTTGGTGTGGCTCTGGCAGCGGCAGCCGGGGCGTTTCAGGCCGTCATAACCCCGCTGGCAAAGTTTGAGGCACCCCAGGGTGGGAAAGTAGCAGCAGAGGCAGGGCATGAGGACGGACAGGACGCTCATGGCAGCCCAGCGGGCGCAGCAGGAGCCCGGCCCGCAGGAGCAGGGGTCGT
>VZRQ01008909.1:60284-72813 GCA_013397975.1 Machaerirhynchus nigripectus
GTGCCCGTGCGCCGGGGCCGGCTCCGCGCCCCCCTTCCGCGGCGACTCCTCCGCCTTCAGCTCGCCGGAGCGGGGCTGCGTCCGCACCAGCGAGTGCCCGGAGTGCGACGGCGTCAGGCCGCCCAGCAGGCGCTGCTCGGAGGCCGCGGTGCTCTGCGACACCGAGCTGGCCGTGCTGGAGTGGCTCAGGTGCGGCTGCAGAGGCGGCATCTGGTGCTGCTGGCTGTGGCTGCGGTGCAGGTCCTGGAAGGTGGAAGACGCCAGGCGGTCCTGGGACCACTCCTGCTTGTGCGGGGGCTGGGACAGCGAGGGGTTGGAGCGGGCTTGCTGGAAGCACGCCGCCGGTCTCTCCACGTAGTTGTTGCTCGCACGGATGGAGCGGATTTGGTCGATGGACAGGACCTGCTGGAAGTCCTCGGCGGGTGGGTCCATGGTCTCGTCACAGCTGAGTTCAGCCGCGCTGGAAGAGAGCTGCATTTCCAGGAGCCGGGAGACCCTGCGGCATCAGGGCACATCTAAAAATCCTAAAGGATGGGGCAGGAAGAGAGAAAATATTCCTGTTACGTGATCCATCCATCCGACTCACTGAATCACAGGCTGGTTTGGGATGGAAGGGACCTTAAATCTCGACTCATTTCAGCCCCCCGGACCTTCCACTGGACCAAGGCAGGACACAGAGTCTGGCCAGAGAACTCCAGATGAAAGGATTTCCAACTACCCGACCCGGAGTATTTCTGTGCCTGGGAATACTTAGGCTGGACGCATCCCAAGGGAAGGGCTGTCGGATCTGCCCCGCGACCCCGGCGGGCACAGGCTCTCCCCGTGCTTCGGAGCCTCTCGTGTCCTTCCAGAGCAATTCCCACCCCTCACCAGCACCTCCTTCTCCTTCCCCAGGGACACGTGCTGGCCCGCTCCAGATGAGGGGAAATGGGAAGCGGCGACTTATCCAGACGCATGGCAGAGCCGGGAACGGCGTCTCCCTCAGCGCAGGGGCTCTCTCTGCTTTGGGGCTTCCCAGCACACCCTGAGCAGCCTCCTGCTCCCACTCCTGCACGCACTGGGAGCACTGGGCTGGGGAGTCTGAGCTCAGCTAACTTCAGGCAGCAGCAGTGACAAATCAGGATCGTGGAGTTGTTAAGGTTGGAAGAGCTCTCTAAGATCAGCAGCTCCAACCATCAACCCAGCACCACCACCATGTTCACCACTAAACCACGTCCTCGAGTGCCACATCCACATTTTTTTTTAACACTTCCAGGGATGAAATTGCAGCTGACGAGCCCCACGTCTGGCCAGGGACAGGACTATCCCACAGACTCCGAGTCCTGGTGGACTGCAGCACCCCACCCACAGCCCAGGAGCCAATTTAACCCCATCAGGAGCACTGGGAAGGGCAGGTTTCCCTTCAAACCTGGCACAGGCAGGAGGGAAGGCAGCCTTGGCACAGGCAAGCCCCGTCGTGCCCCTCACACCTCCCTGCCGTGCCCTTTGCCGTTGTTCTCAGGACGTGGCACTTCCCGGGTGGCGGTGCTGGCAGCAGAGCCCACCGTGCCCAGGAACGCCAGCACCACTGAGGGCCGTGGGAGGGGGCAGGGAGGACCCCCTTTCCCACTGCTCCCCGTCCTGGCAAGCTTGACCCCGTGGCACCAGCTCCATCTCCAGACCCTCGTCTGCCAGACCCCACCAGGGAGATCCCTCGGTGGGGCTGGGAGAGGAGAGGGAGCCACGGGACAGCTCCCGGCCTTGGGAGTGAGGGAGACAAAGCTCCCGCTCCGGCCACCTGCACACGGAGCTGCCCAGGAGTGCCCAGAGGACGGACATCACTCACTGCACGCCAGAGCCCAGCCACGAGCGTCCCCCCAGCGCTTCCAGCCCAGATTTCCATATGGGATACGTGCTTCCCGTGCACAGCCAGCTTCCCCGGGACAGAGGCGTTCTCGGCTGGCAGATCCCAGCACTGATCCCTCCGTGACACGGACACTGTGGCGGTGCCCGGCCCTGCAGGAAGAGGCCGTTCCAGGAGGAAGCTCCCTCCGGCCTTGCCCACACTCAGCAGGACGGGGCGGCCGCCGCTTTCAAGTAGGTGAAGGGGCCACAGGTAGAATCTGCTCATGCAGCAGAGAGAGGCAGAGGGAAGATTGATTTTCATTAGCTAGGCTGACCTTGAGGAGCAGGGAACAGCAAAGGCAACTTACTTTGACTGTTCAAGCAAGATCTCGTCTCTCCCATCCCCCTCTCCGGAAAGAAAAGGCAACTGATCCGCTCAGATTTGGGGTTTTCCCCGCTCCGTCAGTTCCCCGTGTGGGGGGATGCAGGCAGAGAGGAGTCGCTCACCCACAAGCGGTTTGGGTCTCCTCCTCTGTCACAGCAGTACCGAGGTGAATTCGGAGGGCACGGCTGACCCAGGGAAGGTTTGCGAGCGCCCTGCCGGGGTGGGAACAGGCCAGCGACGCAGCTCTCCCGGCTGTCACCTGCTGCCACCGCGCTCCTCACCTGGGAGCGTCTTGCTAAAGCACAGGCTGGGGACCTGGAGCCCCAGCACTCCCCGAGGAGGGATGACCCATCTCAGCCTGCAGCTGGGGCTGTGCAGAGGGGAGCAGGGAGCAGCCTCGGTGCATTCCCACATCCCTCATGACCCAGATCCTGTCGGGACGGGATCATTCAGGGAATGATGCTGGTTCCAGCCCGGAGCAGCTGCTCACACCCGGGTGCCCATCCCCACTCACCCGGGCTCAGTACATGGGCATTCGGTCTTGGCCAGTGAGACCAACCCCGTGGGGGCCCTGGGGGGCTTGAACCAAGGGGACCCCCAAAGGGACAGACCCCGCAGAGGGTCCTGCTGCCCTGGAGCCGATGGGGCTGGGAGATAAAGGGCAGCCAAAGGCTGGCTCAGCACAGGGAACCCCAATCCTCTGAACACCGGGAGCTCAGGAGGCACGAGGAGACCCCTGAGCCAGGCTGGGGTGGGAGGGACACCGTGAGGAGGAACCGAGCCCCGGGGACACGGACAGAGAGGAGCTGGCCATCCGCTGTGCCGGGCACTCCGGATCTGGGGGCAGGGCTCAGACACAGCATCTTCAGAAAGACAGATCTTGGGGGCACCCCCAGCGCTGGCCTGGGGCCCAAATGCCCCCAGAGCTGTGATCCCAGGTGCAGGGATCAGACATGGACCTGGACTCACTGGCTGGGGGTGCATAAATGCTCCTGTGGGAACCAAGGGGAGCTGAACAGAACATCTGCGGGTCCTCCAGAGGGGCTGAATGACCGGAGCTGGGACCCCGCTTCTTCCTCCTCCCCACCCCGGGACAGCCCAGTGCCCCCCACTCCCTCCCAGCCCTCCCTGCTCCAGCCTGATTCCAGGGCTGCCGTCAGTCCATGTCCCAGCCCCACCGAGCTGAGCATCCCCGGGGCTCTGCTGCACCCCTCCCTGCCTACCTGCCCGCCTGGGGGGCCCGGGGCAGCGTCCCCCCAGCCTCCTCCTCCTCACACCCTGCCTGCCAGGCGGGCATGCCAGCCCCGGAAAGCGGGCCGGCTTTATGGCCACCACCAGCCCCAAACATATAAAGTTCGTGTGATAATGGGCCAGAGGAGGGATCGTAAAAGCAAATGATTTACAGGCTGGAGGTGGCTGCGAGCCGGGGCCAAGCGGCTCAGGGCGCCAGGTGGGGGAGAAGGGACCCCCTCGCTCTGTCGGGGTGCTGCGGGGTGGAGCGGGATGCCGGGGGGAGGCTGAGACCCACCCGGCGCGGTCCCGCAGCCCCTCCGCGCACACGCAGCCCCCGCGCCCGCAGCCCGCTCGTGTGCGGGACAGCCCACGCGTGCCTCGGACCCAGCCGCGGCCCCGGCCCCACCACGCGCACCCCACGCGTGTGCGGGACCCCAACCCCCACCGCGCGGATCCGCAGCTGCCTCGCACAGCCCGTGCGCATCCAGGGACCCGCGTGCCTTCGGGAACAGCCCACGCGTGCCCAGGACCCCCATCCCCGCTGCTCAAGCGTGCCCAGGACCCCGCCGCGCACCCCTCCCGCGTCCCCCGCGCCGCGTTCCGCCGCCGTCCCGCAGCCCACGCGTGTCCGCGCCGGGCGGACTCACCCCNCGGGAGGCTGGGAGGAGGGAGGAGGAGGAGGGATGGAGGGAGGAGGGAGGGACCTGGCGCTGCCCGGGAGCATCGCGCTCCCCCTCGCTCTGCGCTGCCTTCCCGGAGCTCTTAACGCTTTACCCAAGTGGCGTCATCCCGCTGAAATGGACTCGGCCCATTAGCGGCCCCGCAGAGCCCCGCAGCGCTCCCCAGGCGCCGCTGCCGCCCAGCCCCGCCGCGGGATGCTCAGCCGCTATTTAAACGCTTCCGTCTGCCCCGGGCTCCGTGTCCCTCGCTGCGCCCCCCGGGACGGCCCTCCCGCGCCCCGGGCCGGTGTTCCCCCTGCGCCCACCGGGACAGCCCCCGCCGGGGACACAGCAGCGTCACGGGACGGGCCGGGGTCAGTGTGACGCCGCGGACAGCTCGTGTCGGGTTGGGCCGCAAAGGGCCGGGAGCGGCTCGGGACCCGTCACCTTGGCTTTGATCCGTAGAGCGCCGTGAAACGGGCGCAGTCACCTCACGGAATCATGAAAAGGTGGGAAAAGACCTCTAAGGTCATCGAGTCCAACCTTCTCCCAGCTCACCTCCTCCCAAGGGACACCAGGGACAGCCCAGGTGCCGTCCACCTCCGATACTTCCTGAAAGTCCAAACCCACACCTGAATTAGCTCCTGCAAGAGGCGCTCAGGGCAGAGAGGCTGGAAAGCAGCTTTTCCACACCGAGACCCACAGAACCAGCCCACGCACATCCCACTCTCCCAGAAACAAAAAGCTTGGGCTCACGGTCCAAGCAGGACCTGGATCTTCCGTCCCAGAGGTTTTCCCGAGTGGCTGCATGCTCCCTCCTCGCTGCTTTCCCTGACCGTGGCTCAGGAGCACCAGGGATCCTTGTGACACCCCTCAGCCCCGTTTATGAGTAAAGGGGACCTGGCTTGGCAGTCCCAAAGACACAAGCCACCCTGATGACACTGGACGTCGCCCATGGACCCCGCCAGAGCCCCCACCCTCCCTCCATTCCTCTCGACACTTCCAGGGTGGTCACCCGTCCTTCCTGGGAGTGCTCACCAGATGAGCAAAGCGACATCCCCAGCTCAGGGAGGGCTCGGAACCTGTCTCAGGCGTGTGAAGATGAAACCACCAAGCCCTCAGGCCCCCCAGCCAGGTCCCCAGCAGCTCAGGACCCCCTCGGGGCGGGCAGGTCCCAGGCTGGATGGCAAACACAGGGTCCGAGTGTGTGAGAGAGCAGGATGGGGACAGAGGGGAAGAGGAGGACCTGGAGTCAGAGGGATGAATCCCGCTCTGCCGCTTGTGGCTGTAACAGATGGGACAAACCAGGGTGACCCCACGGACCTCAGGGGCTCCCCCCCAGCTGATGCCAACAGAAGCACTGGATTCCCCCCGCTGGGGCCAGTGACTCCACTCTTCCACACGGTGCCCAGCTGAGCCTTTCCAGCCTGATTTTTAGGCATTCCTAGGCTGAAGGTTTCTCCATCTCCATGGGATCCCACCAGGGATGCTCCTCCAGGAGTTTTTTCAAGAAGAACGAGTCCCTGACAGCATCCCTCAGCCCCGGCTCCAGCTCGGAGCCTTCGGGCTGAATCCCCGTGCGCTCCCACCGGCCCCTCCTCTTCTCCCCATCGCTCTCAGCTCCGTCTTTAAAGGCACAGAAAGGATCCGAGCTGCCCAGTTCCCAGCCAGCTGGCTGAGAGCACCTGACTGCTGGGAGCACGTGTGATGTCCTCCCTTTCTCCCAGCCCAAATCTCTCACTCCCACCTTGAGGTGCCGGTGATTCAGGCTTCCCTCGCTGGCTCACAGCATCCCAGCGCAGCCTGCGTCGTGCTCAGCCGGCGCCGCTTTATTCCTCACTCGCTGCCGAGGGAGGGCCAGAAAGGCATGAATGCAGAGCTCCCGGGAGGAGTGGGAGGGTGGGAAGCGCAGGGAGAATAGCAGCCTCCCGGTGAGTTATTGACCGCAGCACCGCTGGAGAGGAGGGCTGGGAACCCGCGCGCGTTTGCGAAGCTGGGAAGTCCAGAGCCTCCCCCGAAGGAAGGGTCTGGGATGGAGCCCCCCTGGTTCGGAGGGGTTTGGGCTGTCGGGAGAGGGATGTGGCTCCTCCCGAGGAGCTGTGGCAGAGGAAGGTGTGAGACTTCTGTGGGTTTCTGGCCACCTCTCCCCGCGTGGGGTGTGTGGGAGCAGGGGCTGAACACCCTTCCCGCAGCCCACGCTGTGCCCCACGCCCTGCACCCCACCCCAGCTCCTCAGCCCGCCTTGGGACTGGTCCCACTCCTTGTCCCAGTGGAAATCCACCACCTTGCAGCCCTTGAACGCCGCCGGGGTCCTGCCCAAAGGGAGGGGGTGAAGCAGCTCCTGGGTGTCCCATTTATGTTTGAGGCTGTCGGTGCACGTCCTGCCTGGGCAGCCGAGAGCACCGAGACGCCAACATCGGGATGGACATCCCGGGGCTCCCAGCTCCAGCTGAGCCTGCTCAGCAGGGCCCCAGCTCCTGCTGCAGACCCCTGCATTTGGACAACCCCCATCCCCACCAATCCCCACGGATCATCAGCAATTCCTCCCCGCTTTGCTCTTCCCATTCCCCCTGCACATCCCCAACACCCCCAAAACCGTGGGGAGTCACTCACTTTCATCTCCCTCCCCAAAAAGTGTTTCTGTACGTCCACACCTTGGCCACAAATACGAAGAAGCTCGGTCTGAAGCCTGCAGAACTCAGTTGGGATTTTAAAACCATCAGAAGAGCTCAGCACCGTTTTCCACACAGATTTTCCGAGCCTGAGCAGCTCCAGCCCTGCCTGAGCCCACAGCCAGACAATTCACCCCTGGAAATCAGCCCAGGAGTGGGCAGGAGAGCAGGACATCCCAGAGCAAGGCTGAAGCTGCCTGGTCTCTCCTGCTGCTGTTTGCCAAGCCTGGGCTCAGGGGGAGGGTAATTCACCTCCAGTTAAAGATGATGCAGGGGAGGGAGGAAAAAAAAAAAGAGAGAGGAGAACAAGAACACGCGATTCCCCTGATTCAATCAGCCAGAAACAAGGAGGTGCTGGTGCCCTCTAATTTGGAGATTCACAGATTTTAGGGCCAGAAGGGACCGTGATGCTCATCTAGCCTGACAGTCTGTATTATGTAAAAGCCACTTGAAGCCAGACAGTGCCACGAGCTTTTCAGAAGCAACAGCCAGCACTGGGGAACTTATTAAAGGACTGTGATTCTCCCGAGGTGGGGACATGTGGCTCCCAGCACGCTGGGAGAGGAGGAGGCCAGGTACACCCACCCGGCTGGGCTTCGGCTGAACAGACGGCAGCACTGGGGGAGAGGAAACATCATTTCCCCTCCCTGTCATGCAGCTCCTTCTCACAGAAAGAGGGATAAGCACGGAAAAAACCCAGCCCCTTCCTTGTGTTTTCCTTTGGAAGTTTCCCTAGTCCCTGGAAGGAAAACAGGGGTGCTGGTCCTGAGATGTTCTTGCCCACTTTGGGGTCAAACCCCGCGGTTTGCAGTGCCGCCGTGGGAGCCGAGCCTGCCTCTCCGGGAGCCGGATCCGGAGCTGCGAGCTCAGCCTGCAGCAGCCGGAGGTGTAGTCATTGACTGCAATGAGAGTTTCCCTCTGAAGATGGAGCCAGGCAGCATAAAACATCAATAAAGCGCTCAGGATGCGTCCCTTAATGAGCTGAGATTGTAACACGCTGCCAGAGCCTGCCAGAGCTGCCCATTCTGTCGGGAGAGAGGAGCAGATTCTGCTGGGGAAGTGTTAAGTGGGTCCTGCTGACTCATTGATGCAGATGGTTCCGGCCCCGCGCCGAGCAGGAGCAGCGTCTCCAGGGGCTCTCCAGGGATCCGGCAGCTCGCCCCAGCCCGAGGGGGACGGTGGGACAGGGTAATGATTTCCCGTGGTGTGATTTCCCAGGGTGTGATTTCCCAGTCCCGCTGCGTGCAGCCAGCGCTGAGCGTTGGCTCTCCCTGTGCCTCGTCACCCTGAGGGTGGGCAGGCCCTGGCACAGGGTGCCCAGAGCAGCTGTGGCTGCCCCTGGATCCCTGGCAGTGTCCAAGGCCAGCTGGGACAGGGCTGGGAGCAGCCTGGGATAGCAGAAGGTGTCCCTGCCGGGGATTGCATCTGGAGGATCTTTAATGTGCCTGCCAACCCAAGTCATTCCGTGGTTCCGTGATCCGTGGGCTCCCCACACTTTCACAGCAGCTCTTCTTCCACAGAACATGTTTGTCCTGCCGGGGTCCCTGCCCAAAGCCACATCCCCCTCCCAGCAGAGGAAGCACACGTGGCTCGAGCAGTGTTGGCTCCAAAGGTGAGACCCCGACCCCGAGCTCTGGGGCCACCTGAGCGGGGTGGGCGAGGAGACACTGAGATGTAGAGGGATGGGCCACGCAAGCGTTTCCTTGCTGGGAAAACATTAACTCCGTCTCCCTGCTCCCCGGGAAGTGTCTGGGCACTGCTGTGCCTGTGGTGCAGCTCCGGAGCTGGATCCCACCCAACACCCACTGCCACATTCCCACTGGGGAATCAGGGGACAAAGGGCTGGCACCCTCTGGACCCCGAACGTCCCTGGAAAGCCCTGGGAGCACTGGTTCCTTTGCCGAGTCACGCCCTGCCTCTGCAAGACACGTTTCCCACCCAACCTGTGTCTCCGTGGCCTTGCTGGGGATGTGATGCTCCCACAGCATCTTTTCTGTCCCCAAGCCCTCAGGGCCCTCTCTCTCCCTGGATTCTCTGCCCTGTGCTCCCTGTGATGCTGGGAGCAGCCACCACTCACTGCTCCAAGTCTTCTTCGGGCTTTCCAGTGGCCCCAGACTGAACTGCACTGCAGCTACTATGTGTACCAGTTATCCCACATGTACCAGGGATCCCACACATGCCAGGGATCCCACACATACTAGGGATCCCACATGTGCCAGGGATCCCACATGTGCCAGGGATCCCAGACGTACCAGGGATCCCACACATACCAGGGATCCCACACATACTAGGGATCCCACATGTGCCAGGGATCCCACATGTGCCAGGGATCCCACACATACTAGGGATCCCACATGTGCCAGGGATCCCAGATGTACCAGGGATCCCACAGGTACCAGGGATCCCATATATACAGGTATCCCCCAAGTATCAGGTATCCCATGTACACCAGGGATCCAAAATGTACCAGGGATCCCACAAGTGCCAGGGATCCCATGCACATCAGGTATCCCCCATGTATCAGGTGTCCCACATACACCAGGAATCCCACACGTACGAGGCATCCCACACGTACCAGGCACCCCACAAGTGCCAGGGATCCCATACACATCAGGTATCCCCCATGTATCAGGTGTCCCACGTACACCAGGGATCCCGCACGTACCGGATATCCCACAGGTACCAGGTACCCTACACATCCCAAAAGTCCCCCAGGTACCAGGTATCCCGTGTACACCAGGTATCCTACATGTACCAGGTATCCTACACATACCACATGCCCTGCATGTCCCAAATGTTCCAGGTATCCCACATATCCCAGGTATCCGACGTGTCCCCGGTATCCGATATACTCCAGGTATCCCACATGTCCCAGGTATCCCACATGTCCCCAGTATCCCATATACTCCAGGTATCCCACATGTCCCCGGTATCCCAAGTACCCCACGTACACCGGGGTCCCTCCTGCTGCTGCCCAGCTCTCCCCAGCCCAGCCGCCCCACCCACCCCGCAGCTCTCCCAGCCCTTGCTCCCTCCCCAAGCCCGCACGCCCGTCCCGAGCATCCTCCCTCACCCGGGCACCACCCTGCCCGCTCCCACACCCCGCGGAGCAAACCCCGCTCCCCAGGGACGGACGGCAGGGCCCGGGGGGAGGCAGCTCCCCCCAAATTCTGTGCCTCCAGCACTTGGAGTCCCCGTTTCAATGTCACTTTAACTCGAGCGCGCGTGTGCCGGGGAGCAGGGCTCCGTATTAAATTGCCAAGCTGGTCACATGCTGCTGGGATTTGGCCGTAGCTAAGCAGCACCGCCCCCGCAGTCACTTTTTTGGCTGGTGACTCCTCTGCTCGGAGTAAGGCAGAGCCGGCAAAGAATAGGAGAAACAGGGGGGGAAGGAAAAAAAAATTAATAAATAAAAAAGAAAAAACCAGGCGAGTCATTGTGAATGTCAGGAGCTCCTCGGCTGCGGGTGTGACAGCGATCCTCCCCCTCCAAACTCGCTCCGGGTGAGAGCCAAAGAGAGGATTTCATTAGGATCTGGTAGCAGGCTATTTTCAGAGCTGACATCCTACCCACGGCTAAAAATAGCCAGTCCCCTCCACGCAAACCAGGGTTTCTGTTCTTGCAAACTTTAATAAACCCCGGTGAGGCTCAGACCTTCCTTTCTCCCCACACTTTGCTCCCTTCCTCGCTCCGTTCTTCTCCACGATTCCTCCTTGCCTTCCCTGCTCCCAGCCGCTCATTTCCCTGGTGTCCTCTTTGCTCCGGTCCAGTCGCCGGTACCAGAGTGGGGATGGAGCAGTGGCGGGGCTGGGGTCACCTCCTTCCCAAAAGCAGCGTCCTGCAGCCAGCTCAGGGGCTCTGGGAGGCCGGGCAGGCAGAGAGAGCTCGGGCCCCCCGAGGTGCTGCCAGGCACGGCAAGGAGCATCCCCCCGGAGCCTCGAGCATCCTCCTGGAGCCTCGAGCATCCCCCTGGAGCCTCCAGCATGCCCCTGGAGCCTCGAGCATCCTCCTGGAGCCTCGAGCATCCCCCTGGAGCCTCGAGCATCCTCCTGGAACCTCCAGCATCCTCCTGGAGCCTCGAGCATCCCCCTGGAGCCTTCAGCATCCCCCTGGAGCCTCCAGCGTGCCTCTGGAACCTCCAGCATCCCCCTGGAACCTCCAGCATCCCCCTGGAGCCTCGAGCATCCCCCTGGAGCCTCCAGCATCCCTCTGGAGCCCAGGACGCTCAAGGGAGGGACCACCTGCTGCCCCAGGGTATCACCCCCCACCACCGGAAGATGCTTTGCTCTGGTGCCTGATGCTCCGTGTAATCTGTGGAGATTACCCCGGGATCATTCCAGGACCATGGAAAGGATCCCAGTGCCTGTGGCTGGGCTGGGCTCAGGGGGTCCCAGCCTGAAACTGTCCCACCTGTAGAGAGGAGCTCCAGCACTTGGCCGCAGTCACCTCTAAGAGGGCTCTCCTGAGAACCCTGCCTAGCCTAAAAACCAGGTCCCTCAAAGCCTCTCCCGGCTGTCCCTCCCTCCCCACGGAGCCACTGCAGCCGCTGCCGCCGCTGCCGGCCCCCTCCCCGAGGGGCTGCTCACAATTCCCTCCCTTCATTAGCACCGCCACCTCCGAGGCGGGTACAGGTATTTATAGCCAGCACCTGCCCCCTCCCCCGGCTCTGCTACAGACAACACACATTTAACCCTTTCCCGGCCTCTGCCTGGCTCCAGCCCAGCCTGGCAATTTAAAAGTCCCACGGCTTGGAATAACCAGCCTCTGCAGAGACCTGCTGCACGCGGTGAATGCATCGTCCCCATCACAGCCTCAAATCTCCCACCTCTCCCTGTCCCAGTCCCAAATCTTTCACCCGTCTCAGGTCAAAACGCAAAGTATCTCATCTCTCTTTGGTCCCATCCCCAAATGTCCCACCTCTCCCTGACCCAAGCCCCAAATCTCTTATCTGTCCTTGGTTCCAGCCTCAAATCTCCTGCCTCCCCCTGGTCCCAATCCCAAATCTTCCACTTCTCCCTGCAACCCCGCACAGCAGAGCCGCAGCAAAGGCTGTGCCCAGCCGGGCTCCGCGGGTCTCAGGTTGGAGCAGAGATTTGTCAGGAGACACCTCCCCTGCTCATCCCAAAGCAGCAGGGCCCGGATCCACCCCCACCAGCTCGGACAGTGCCCGGGGAGCCTCGCACCCAGGCAGGGCTGGTGGCACAGCCTGGCACACCGGGGGGACATCCAGGGACCGGTGCCATCGGCTCATCCCAGCGCCCCGCTCGCCTTCTCCCCGCGCCGCGGCCCTGCGGAGCCCTGGCCGCCGGCCAGCCAGCCATTTCCTGGTAATCTAATAGCTGCAGCAGATGAACTGAAAATGCATTTCCTGCCACCGTGCTGTAAAATTTTTATTAATGTAAGGAGAGAAGGCAGCGCTGGCTCCCAGCGCCCGGGGCGGCAGCGGGCGGAGGCCAGGGGGGCTCGGCGGGGCCGGCGGGGCCGGGGGCTGCGGGGGTGGCAGCGGTGTCCCGGTGATGCTGCGGGAACGCGGGCAAACGGGGAAACTGAGGCACGGCCAAGGGAAGTGCCTTGTGTGGAAGCAAAGTCGGGCAGCAGCCCCCAGCCGCCTCCTCGGGGTGACAGCCCGGGTCTGCGCCCGAGACTCGGCGGAGCTGTGTCCTTGCAGCCCCGATTCGGCAGCTCTGATGCTGAGGGCCCTTGTCCCTCGCGGTTGTCTCCTCGGGGAAGGTCCCGGCGGCACAAGGAGCCCGGGG
>VZRQ01008909.1:81294-95566 GCA_013397975.1 Machaerirhynchus nigripectus
CCTCGGCGAGGGACCCGTTTGCGACGTAGTTTTTTTTCCTTGTTTTTTTCCTCTTTAAAGGGTCACCGAGACGCCGGTTCCCTCGGGCAGCAGCGGCCCATGTGGAAAAGCTCCGAGCGGCGCTTTCGGCCTGGTGGGCGCAGGGAGGAGGAGGAGGAGGAGGAAGGAGCAGGGAAGAGCCGGGAGCAGCGGCGCGGAGCCGGCGGGGTTCGCCCCGGCAGAGCCCCTCCGTGACCCCTCCAGCAGCCCCAGCCCGGCCGCAGCCTCGCTCCATCACCCCCAGCTCCGCCCGGCGCTCGCCGGCTCCCAGGTAATGACGGGCCCGGGGTCACACAGGGGTTCCGATCCCGTGGAAAGGGAATGAAAGGCTGCAGCTCGTGGGCAGAGCTGTTTTCCCTCATTCGCTGGAAAAACACAACCCCTCCCTGCCCCGGACAGCTGCCTGGGCTCCCTCTTTGCCCGGGCAGGACCCAGCGCATCGAGTGATTTAGCAATAGGAGTTTATTGCAGTAGCTCCTCTCCGGGGGTTCCACCACCAGGGCTGGCTGCTTTGCTGGAAAAAAAGGGGAATTGGGACTTGTTTCTGTTGAGCTGTGTGGCCTGGAAAGGCCGTGCTTGGGAGAGATGCAAACAGGAGGCTGGAATGAGGTTCGGGAATGGGGTCTGGAGTCAGGTGGTCAGTGTGAAACGTGGGGTGAGCAGATAATTCCCTTTGCTTCCAGGAAAATGAAGTAGCTGTGAAGCTGGCGGTGCCTGGGATGTCTTTATTAGCTCCTTAATTTCATTGAAATCCCGTGTGGGGAAGGGCTGGAAGGGGAATCTGGTTCCTGACAGCTGAGATCTGATGGAGTTGTCTGCGGGGTGAGGGCAGGAGCTCAGCAGGGAACAGCCAGTCTGCTTTTTGTCTCTGTGGTAATTAATTGTAATTAACCGAGTCAGCTCAGGCTGTTAAACCCTGCCTGTGTCCTGTCCAAGAGGTGCTGCCATCCTGGGGGATCTGGTTTGTCACCTGGGGTTGTGCTCTCAGCTCCTGTGGCTCTGGCAGAGCCCTGAGGGCAGCTCAGCCTTTGCAGAATTCCTCTTTCTCTTGGTGTTCCTCCACTGCAGGGAGAGCTGTCAGCTTAAAGGATCCCAGAGGGTCAAAACCCAAATTCTTTTCCCTCACTTTGGGCTGTTGTGCTGCTGACATCTCCCTGTTCCCATGCGTCAGAAACCTTGGCCCTGGCCAGGTGCTTCCAGAAGTAAAAAAGGCCATGTGAGTGTGAGCAGCTGAATGTTTGAGATGTTTTTAATGGAAAACTCCCCGGTTTTTTTCAGAGGAGCTGGACAAACAGGCCAGAGGTGCTGGAGCAGGGCGGGGAGGGCATTGGGGTCATCCTGTGCCCGAGAGGGTTTGGCTAAAAGTTGGTGAAAGCCTCCGGATTTGTAGGATCTCTCCTTTCTTAGGTGTTCCTGTTGCTGAAACTCTTTGGTCGCTCGTTTTTTCACCATTTCCTTTGTCCAGAATGGGGACTGTGGCTTTTCCTCAAAGAGGTTAAACCCAGTTTTGTTTCCTTAAAATGTTTCTTGTGAGACAAACTGCAGGGCCCATGAAACCCAGCCTTCCTTTCTGCTCCTTCCACAGCATCTCCTGTCCTTTCTCTCCAGAGACTGATGGGAATTCCTCAAACCACGACAGATTTGAGGTTTCTGCTTTTCCCTCCAGCACTCCTCTCTCCTTCACCCTGTGTGTTCTGTGCCTGCTCCTGTGCCACCCACCATGTGTTTTTATGCACTGAGAATTTAATGTCCTCTCCCTCCTGCCCTTTCTCTCTGAATTCTGAGGGAAATTTTCTCTGGAATTCTCTCATTTCACTGCTGCCCAGGTGTCTGGACAACATAAAGCGTAAAGGTGAGGCAGCAGGAGGTGTGGGAAGAGAGTTTGCTGTTCTCATAGCTCATCCAGCTGCCAGCTCTGATGAAACAACAAAAAATGTAAATCCTCCCTAATCACACAGATTCTGGGGGGTTTAATGCCTCTTAGTTTCAGTATCTCTTGGAGAGGCTGAATTTAAGGCTCTCAGTGAGCTGCCTGTGGTGTTTTCTTCCAGTTGGAGCAGCACGAGATCTCCCTGATTAGGTTTAAATATCCGGGTCATTTCCCATTACCTGTGTTAATTCCCTGCTCATTTTTGATCTTGAGAGAGGAGGAGATAAAGGAAATGTGTGTGGAAAGATCAAACTAAGGCTGGAGCTGCCCCAGGCACAGGCCATGTGCTGAATGGGTTTGTGGGTGAGCCTCTCCAGGCAGTTTGGGTCCTGTTTGTGTGTGCAAACAAGATTCCTTCTGTTTTCCACCCCTCACTGGGATAGTGGATCCAAAAGCCAGACTGGACAGAGTTTCCCTCTCTCAGATCATCTTAAGCTTTGTGAGTCGTCGGTTCAGGGGTATAAATCATTTCTGTAAGCTTTCAAAGCTGATCAGCATCAGGGGCAGCTCGTGGGCTCTGTTGCTGTGGGGTTTGCTGGCTTGGTGAGGAGGTTTGCGTGTCAAACGGGGCTCGTGCCTTTTCCCATCCCGGATTTCCAAAGCCGGGGAGCGGGAACAGGAAATGGATCTCTTGGAAAAGGAGGCTGGAGCCAGGTGGGGCTTGGTCTCTTCTCCCAGGTGACAAGGGATAGGAGAGGAGGAAACACCCTCAAGCTGTGCCAGGGGAGGTTTAGGTTGGATGTTGGGAAAATTCCTCATGGAAAGGGCTCCACGGCTGAAGTGTGTCGGTGTGCCTTCATCTCAAACCTTCTCTTCAAAAGCATTCCCACTTTTCTCCCTGGAGATGTCTGCGTTCTTTTATCCCTGCTGAGCAAGCTGCTGGCTGGGAGTGTGGCACCTCTGTGGATTTGGTTGTTATCACCAGCTCTCGAGATCTCTGCAGAGCAGAAGCAGCTTGGACAGCCAGAGCTCCAGTGCCTGGACTCTCCAGATAAGAAAACGAAGGAAAATCAGAAGTCTAGGATAAGAAGTGCTTTCTGAGCCTGTGTCTTATCCAGAGAGACCACATTTCAGTGCACTTCAAAGTGCTGTTAGAATCCTGCTGGCTTTAGACCTGGCCCCCAGAAATTCATAAACATGACAGGCATTTAGACTGAGGCTTCTTCTCCTAAAACTTGTCAGGTTTTTGCCCTTGCTCTTTGCACTGAAGAGTTGTTACAAATTTCCCTCTGAGAAATTGCCTTCTAATCTCTATCCTAAAATTAATCACGGTGGTTTCTCCTCCTTGCCAGCTGTGTCCTTCACCAGCAGCAGAGATCTTCCTCCTCCTCATAGTTTTGCCTGCTTTTTCTAGAACTGACCTAATTACTGGATTCCTCTGTTATTGCTTCCCTAACCAAGGTCACTTTGCTTCCCCGATTGCTGCAGTTCCATCCAGGAATGGTGAATTCAAACTGGGGATGCTGGAGGGGGGACAAGACCTTCAGAGATGAGGCTTTGCCACTGTTTTGCACAAGAGTGTTGAACACAGCTGTCTCTCCTGGAATGGCTTTGCCTGGTAAATCACAGAATCATGGAATGGTTTGGGTTGGAAGGGACCTTAAAGCTCATCCCATTCCACCCCCTGCCATTGGCAGGGCCACCTTCCACGAGCCCAGGCTGCTCCAAGCCCTGTCCAGCCTGGCCTGGGACACTCCCAGGGATCCAGGGGCAGCCACAGCTTCTCTGGGCACCCTGTGCCAGGGCCTCCTCACCCGCACAGGATCCCGGTGTCTCCTTTGTGTCTCTTCAGGGCCGTGTCCTGCTGGGGTTTAGGACAGAGTATCACACCCAAGTCACCTTGTCCCCTGTCTCCTGACTGCCAGGATGTGGTGCCAGAGGCTGGCGTGGCTGCTCCGGGGGCAGCGTGGGAGCACCGGACGTCGCTGGCCGCGGCTGCCCCGGGAGCCCGGGCCCGTCCCGGCTGCCCCGGCGCGCTGCCACCCCACGGCCCCGGCGTCCCCCCGCTGTGCCTGGCAGCTGCACCAGGACCATCTCGGTAGGTGTGCTGGGCGAGGGCGTTCCTGCTCTGCCCGGGGACAGCAGGGGGGGTTTCCAGCCCTTGTTCCCTGGAATGATGTGTGTTTTCCCTCTGAAACAGCCTGTGCTAGAGGGATGCACACTGGGGGCTGTTTCATGGTCCCTTCGGGAATTCCAAAAGGCAGGATGGAGCAGCCTTGTCTTCTATGACAAGTGAGGCAGTGCTAAATCAGTAATCAAATCCAGGGATTCCTGAACAAGAACTGAGCCTTGCCCTGTCAGGCGCCATTTTCTGTGCCGTACTCGGGCTCTCCCTGGCTCTCCCCCTCGGCCCTGCTGTGTGCCCACCTGTCCTGCCCCACCTTGTGCAGGGGGATGGCCGCTGAGGCCAGGGGGATCTCAGTACTCCGAGTCACCTGCAAGCAAAGGGAATTGCTCAGCATTTCACGCAGTGGCTCCAAGCAAAGGAGCCAGGCCTTTGATAAGATCCTCTGCCAGGTCTTCCCCAACGTGACAATTTATGGGGTACCACTGCATCCCCTGTAATTGGGATGATAAGGTGTGGGCCTCAGTTCTTGGCTTTGTTTGTCCTCCCTGTTGCCCCAAAGCATCCTCTGCTCCCGTCCCTGGCAGAGCTGAGGTACGGGAGCACCCTGATGCGCCTGGATTTCGTGTGGCTGCGCGACCACTGCCGCTCCGCCTCCTGCTACAACGCCAAGACCAACCAGCGCAGCCTGGACACGGCCAGCGTGGACCTGGCCATCCGGCCCCAGGCCGTGCGGGTGGACGAGACCACGCTCTTCCTCACCTGTGAGTCCTGAGCACCTCCTGCTGTGGAGGCTTTGATTGTCCTTGGGGTTCTGTCAACAAAACCCCAAACCACTGCGGGTGCAGCGGTTGGCTGGGAATTTGGATGGGGCTGCAGCAGCTGCCCTGAGTTTGGAGTTGTGGCAGCAATGCCAACACCTTTGGTGGCCTTACAGATCCTATTTTGGGTGGCAGCAGGGTGCCAAGAGCCCGTCCCCAGACGGGTGACAGGGCTGAGGCCTGTCCTGGGCTGAGGGGCGCCACGATCTCGGGCTGGTCAGTGGGGTTTGCTGACACTGCCCTGGTCCCTGTGGCAGGGCCGGACGGACACGTGACACGGTACGGGCTGGAGTGGCTGGTGAGGAACAGCTACGAGGGGCAGAAGCAGCAGGTCATGCACCCCCGGATCCTCTGGAATGCTGAGATCTACCGGCAAGCCCAGGTCCCCTCCGTCGACTGCCGGAGCTTCCTGGAGACGGACGAGGGGCTGAAGGAATTCCTGCAGAACTTCTTGTTGTACGGGATTGCTTTTGTGGAGAATGTCACTCCCACCAAAGAGGACACGGAAATCTTGGCAGAGAGGATCAGCATAATCAGGTATCTGGGCTATCCTGGGAAGAGCAAACTTGTTTTCTTTCTGTTTGGAAAGCTGCTGCCTCCTGACCCCGTATTTAGTGTGGCACGACCTGGTTTGCAGACAAATGCTCTGGGTCTTCTTACAGCCTCTGGCTGCTCCCCTTGACCCGGGATGGAGGATCCCTGTGTGGGATCTCCTTTATGGGAGAGCTGGGAGTCACTCGGTTGTTGAGCTGCCCCGGAGCATCCGATGACTTCTGTGATAGTGGGGCTGTGCAGAGAGCAGGGACTGAAGGAAGTGGCTGTCTGGGAAGAGCAGAGCTTTGCAAGGAGAGACATTTCCTGTTATGACTTGAGGGGTCGGGAGGGCAGCCTGGCCCTGGGAGCGAGGGAGATCAAAAACCAGTGGGAGCTCTTGCTAAAGAAAAGCAGTGAGAGGTGTTTGTGCTGGGTTTGTGTTTGTGACCAGCGTGGCCAGCCAGGGGCTGGGTTTGGGGCTTTATCCAAGCTGTAGGAAGAGATGGGTTTGCCTGGGGCCATTGGAAAAGGAGGGATTCCTGTTAATGAAATAGAAACAAGGGGCTCCAAGGAATATCCAGCCAGCTTTTGTCCCCAGGCACCCTCCCCCTGTAGCCCCTGAGTGCTGTTTGGCCTTGCCTGCTGTGCTTTCTCTCCTGTGCTTGTTGGCAGGGGGAGGTAGTGAACCCAGGATTCTGGGAAGATGGAATGGAATTATTGGGCAACCCTGTGTGGATGCAAGCGAGGGCTGGCTGCACTCAGGGGGCTCCTGGTGTCACTTCATGACTGGGGGTGATGGCTGGTGTGGAAACATCAGCATTTGTGGAGGGGAAGACGCGTCACCACCAGCCTTTTGGGGAGGAAAAAGGGGAGTTGAACACCCGAAGAGGGATTAGAAGCACCATCCCTGACAGTGTGAATTTTGTGAAGTTGCTGTGCTTTCATGACTCTGTGCATGGGACAGAGGGGAGTAACTCGAGTGTGGGGGAGGCTGTGCCTTAGCCAGGCACTGAGCCACGATAGCTGCCTGTCTCTGTCCCAGGGAGACCATCTATGGCAGGATGTGGTACTTCACCTCCGACTTCTCCCGGGGAGACACAGCCTACACCAAGCTGGCCCTGGACCGGCACACGGACACCACCTACTTCCAGGAGCCCTGCGGGTACGAGCTGCTGCTGCTGCTGCTGCTGCTGCCCAGACACGGGGGCAGGAGCAGGAGGGAGCCACAGCAATGCCAGCACAACTTCCTTGTCTCCAGAGCTCCTGCTGGGATGTACTGCAGCAATTCTGGGGCCTGTCTGATCACGGAATCCCAGATTGGTTTGTGTTGGGAAGGACCTTAAAGCCCATCCAGTCCGACCCCCTGCCACAGGCAGAGACACCTTCCACTATCCCAGGTTGCTCAAAGCCCCATCCAGCCTGGCCTTGGTCACTTCCAGGGATGGGGCAGCCACAGCCTCTTTGGGTTTGGATTTGGGGTGACACGGGGCTTCATCCTGCAGCTCCTGAAGCCTCCCAGACTCGTGTCACTGGGTTTGGGAAGCAGCACAGGTAGCTTTCTGCCTCCTCACCCAGCAAAACATGTGGGATTGGGTCCGGAGAAGCGGCAGGTGCATCCATCCGCACCTGGCTGTGTCCTCGGGGAGCCCCTCCTGCCCAGGGGACAGGCAGCCATGGTCGATCCTCTTGGGTTGTGTCTCCGTGCAGCATCCAAGTGTTCCACTGCCTGAAGCACGAGGGCACGGGCGGGCGGACGCTGCTGGTGGACGGGTTCCACGCGGCCGAGCAGGTGCTGCGCCGCGCCCCGGAG
This sequence comes from Machaerirhynchus nigripectus, assembly GCA_013397975.1. Taxonomy (NCBI): domain Eukaryota; kingdom Metazoa; phylum Chordata; class Aves; order Passeriformes; family Dicruridae; genus Machaerirhynchus; species Machaerirhynchus nigripectus. Next base: position 88,494 of record VZRQ01008909.1, read on the forward strand.
CACTTCGAGCTGCTCGCCAAGGTGCCCCTCAAGCACGAGTACGTGGAGGGCGTGGGCGGCTGCCACAACCACATGATCGGAGTGGGGCCGGTGCTCAACGTGTACCCCTGGAACAACGAGCTTTACCTCATCAGGTAACGGCCAGCAGGCCTCTGGGGAGGAGAGGGCGTTGTGGGGGCGGTGGTTTTCCAGAACATTCCGTGGGCTAAAAGCCGGTGTGTCTTTGAGGAGCAGGGGTGAAACCACGGAGCACCCTGTGTTCCTCCCGCTTTAGAGGAAGCTGATACAGAGACAGGTGTCGGTGCTGAGCTTTGGTTTTTCACTCCTGGCATGCTCCCTTCAGCTCCAAGCCCTCATCCCGTTCCATTTGAGATGCAGAAGAGTTCAGCCCTTCTCTGGAGAAGCCCCTGGAAACTATCCTGGCACGCAGGGAACGGGGAGAGTGCAGTGATCCATTCCAAAGGGAACTTGGGCTGATTTTTGAAACTCCAGTTTGGCTCAGTTCTGGAGGTTGTCCGCACTGCTTTGCACTTTCATTCTAAACAACCCTCGGTCCTGCTGTGTCCTTCCATGGAAAGCCAGGAAGAACAGGCTTACACTCGGGAGTGACCCCGTCTCGCCCTCAGTGCCGCGTTCCCAAAAGCCCTGCGCTGGCAGCACAACCTCTCTGGTCACCTCTGCAGCCTCCCTTCAATGCCAACTAATCCCACAGGCTCCTGAGGCTCTCTTGGAAGCAGCTGGAGCCACGTTGGGCAGTCTCTTGTCTGTGCTCTCCCCGCAGGTACAACAACTACGACCGTGCCGTGATCAACACGGTGCCGCACGACGTGGTGCGCCGCTGGTACCACGCGCACCGCGCCCTCACCGCCGAGCTGCGCCGGCCCGACAACGAGCTCTGGGTCAAGCTGAAGCCGGGCAAGGTGGGACCCGGAGCTCTGCATCCTCTGGGGCTGGTCCGGGGTGGGATCGGAGCTGAATCCTGTGGGTTTGGCACAGGGAGAAGGGCAGGGTGCTCCGTGGGTGTCCCAGGGTCTGGGCACTGCCAGATCCAGCAGTGTTCCTCTTCCTGGGTGCTCTGAAGTTACAGCCTGCCGTGCTTGCTCTCCCCCTGATGCCCTTTTCCCTTCCCTGCAGGCCCTGTTTGTGGATAACTGGCGTGTCCTGCACGGCCGGGAAGCATTCACGGGCTACCGGCAGCTCTGCGGCTGTTACCTGACGAGGGATGATGTGCTGAACACCGCCCGCCTGCTGGGGCTGCAGGCCTAGCCCAGCCCTCCAGAGAGCCGGGCAGCCCCCAGGCCCACCTCTGGGAGAGGCAGGAGCCCCCATTCCCAGCTCTGGGAGAGGCGGGAGCCTCCCAGTCCCACCTCTGCGAGTGTCTGGCAGCCCCCAGTCCCACTTTTGGAAGAAGCCAGGAGCCCCAAATCCCACTTTTGGGAAAGGCCAGCAGCCCCAGTGCCACCCCTGGGAGAGGCAGGGGCCCCCAGCCCCGCTCTGTGCCAGGCCAGCTGAGCTGGTGCCCCCCAGACGCTCCAGGCCCTCTGTGCCAGTGCCTCAGCACCACAAAGACATTGCAATACCTCAGACACCTCCACCCTCCCGGGCAGCTCCCAGGGCCTGCTCAGGAGAGGGGGAAACCAAAGGTTGTGGGACCATTTTTCGGGACCACGCTCTGCCTTCGAGCACAGGAACTCCTGCTGCCTGTGCTCCCAGCCAGGGTGGCTCAGCTGGGTTAATCCCACCACGGGAAGTGCTCCTCCAAGCACGTGCCTTCAGGATTTGGAAGCTTTGCATTATTCCCTGTTTGGCCTTTTTTTCAGCTGCCAGTTTTAGGGGACTTTCAGCAGAGCGGAATGGAAATCTCTGGGGTCTTGTCTCATATCCTTGATCCAAGCCAAGCTGCCTGGAGAGATCCTGGTGTACTTTGGGCATTTCTGAGAAGGTTTAGGTTAGGGAAGGAAAAGGGAAGCAGCAGGATCTGCATGCTGGGAAGCAGAGATGACCATGTTGGATGAGGGATGGAATTCCCACTTTTCTTGGCTTCCAGGTCTGCCGTGCTGCTGTTCCCTCTGCCTGTCACACCTGTGTTGGGGGCAGCACTCAGCAGCCACAGGATTTCTGACAAACTTCCCTCCGTGCCTCCTCCTCCCTCCTTTCTGAAGGAATCGGTGTCAGGTCACCGTCACACTCTCTGCTGCACGAACCTCACTCTTTGGGGGTATTTCTTCCCAAAATTCTCCTACTCTGAATGTAACTCAAGAGGTGCCTTTCAGCTCCTGGGAGCTGGGAAAGTAAACTGGGATGCAGCACACTGACAGGCCTCAGGGCAGGGAACAGAAGCAAATCGTGCTGTTACAGAATGTGCCTTTCTGCTCTGAGCAGACCCTAAAGCAGGGCTGGGCCCCTCCCCTGGCTGTGCCGTGTGAGGTGCCCGGTGCCCTCAGGGCAGGGCACAGCGCTCAGCCTGCTGCCCTCTAATCCAAACGCTGAATGGGAAGATCCTGGTGCCTCCTGAACCCTGCTCTGGCTGGGGGCTGAGCTCCCTGATGCCCCAGTCTCAGCGTTCCCAGTGCTTCCCATCCCTGGGGAGTCAGCAGGGCCCAAGGGGATTTGTGAGCCGAGGCTGGGCAGCTGCTGCCAGGTGAGCTGCCCTGGCAGGTACAGCTCCCAGTGCCAGCCTTGGATCCCAGCAGGAGCCTGGATTTTCCTCGGGGCAGAGCCAGTTGTGCCAATTTTAAAACTCAGCAGGAAGATTAAGCCCCCTCCAGCCACCCCCTTTCCACAGTGGAGGAAAAACACGAGGAGAGATTCCGAGTTGGAGTCACAATTTGCTGAAGAAATCACAATAATCACAACGATATTAATAAAAGATTGTACAAAAAAGGGAGTGGTTTGCCCACAAAGAGGGTGTTTGCCACCCAGAGGTGTCACTGGACCCCTGGGCCAAGGGTGAGAGGTGGCTGTGGTGGCCCTGGTGTGGCCGGGTGGCCGCTGGGACCTGCGGGGAGGCTCCCTCTGGAGCGAGCCCAGCAAAAGAGGGGATCCCTCCGGTTTTTGAAGGGGACAAAGCCGCTCCCTTCCACAGCCAAGGACAGAAACAGAGGCTCTGCTGGCAGTGTCTGAGCACTCCCTGCTGGGACCTGCCCTGGGCGAGCGGGACCCTGGGGCTGGGGGTGACCCACCCACGGCATCCCTCTCGCCCGCAGCCCGTCCCGCTGCGCGGGCCTTTCCCTGGCCACACGAGGGCACGAGATGCCAGCAATTCCCGTTTCGCGAATGCCCGAGTCCCGTCCCGAGGCGGCCGCGGGGCTCGGGCCGTGCCGGGGCCGTGCCGGGGCCGGTGGTGCCGCTGCTCGCTCTCCATCAGCCCGGGCGCTGCTGCTCCGAGCCGCTGCGGGATGCGGGGCCCATCGCACCAAAGGGTGCAGCAGGAGCGGGAGCGGCGCCAGGGAATCGGAGATCTCGGTGTGGGGGACCTGAGGGTGCCTGCAGGACACTGGGGCTGGTCTGGAGGCCGGTTTGAGCTGAGCCCAGCCCAGCTGATGGGACCCCGAGCGGAGCTGGCAGGGGGCTGTTGTATCCCGGGATCTTCCATTCCCATCTGCGCATCCCAGGGGGCCCAGTTCGGTCCCTTTTGCCACTGGGTCCGTCTGTCCCTCAGCTCGTGGAGCCGGAGTGTGTCCCCCCACCACACCCGGACCTTCAGCTGGCTCCACTCCCCCCATCCCTGTTCGCTCTCTTGTCCCACCGAGACCCCAATTCCTCCCCTGGGACCCCTCCCTTTCCTCCCGGCTCTGCAGTTCAGCCCCTCCTTCACCTTTTGGGGTTCCCCAGAGTCCTCAGCCCCGCGGTGAAACCAAACCCTCCCCATTTGCCTGCTGGCCACCTTTTCCCTCCCGTATCTCCCAGAGCTTTCCACTTCCCCCCAGCTCTCAGGACTGTGCAGGTGCAGCTTTCGGTGCGTCCCCCTCGGTCCCCTGGTGCCACCAAGCGCCTTTGGCCCCTCTCAGCACTCGGATAAAACAGAGGGAAGCTGCTTCCAGCCCAGCTGAAAAGTATTTCCATGTTCAGCTTCACTCCTCGGCTGGGGCTTGGAGCACCCTGGCGCAGCCGCAGGGGTCTCTTCCCATGGCTGGAGGGTGGAACAAGGTGGGTTTTAAGGTTTCTCCCAACCCAAACCTGTCTGGAATTCCATGATTTGGGGATGGATGTGACAAAATGAGGATCGATGGGGAAAGGTAGCTACAAGCAGGTTTGTATGGGAGAAGGCGGGTGGCGAAAGGAGCGGTCAGGAAGTGGGAGGAGGTGTGGGAAGGTGAGCGTGGGGCTGAGCACGGCCCGCGGTGGGGAGCGCTTTGGGACGTTTGGGCATGCGGGAAGGGCGGGCTGGGTGCCTTCCCTGGCTGGTGGCCAGTCTGGTGGAGCCAGCGAGTGCCACCGTGCCGGGGCTGCCCACCCGCCTGCGGCCACCCGCACCCCCCACCTGCCCCTAGCGCTTCTCCCACGGCTCTCCCGCCGAATGGAAAAATTCCTCAGCACCCTGGGGCACAGCCCAAACCTCCCCCAGTCCCTCATCCCTCTCTCCCCAGGTCCGGATCCCAGGAGTGTCTCCCTCAAACTGAAATTCCCTTTGCAGGAAGCCTGTGGGACGTGGATGATCCCAACACGCCTCAAGGGGTGGAGGAAAAAGCTGCTCGCAGGTGTTTTAGAGCCAGCCTGAGCCCCCGCTCCCCTCACAACTGGGCTGGGGGCGAGCTCAAACTCTGCTCCAGGCGCTGGGAGAGGATCGAGCTGTGGGAAAGGGACAGGGATGGATCTTCTGGCCTCGGGGCATGGAAATGACCTGGGACGTCCCCGTAATTTTTATTCCTGTGGGACCCCCTGCCCCGCCCCGGCAGAGCCCTCGGGGGCTCGGGAGCCGCCGCTCGATCCCGGCGCGGTGCCGGAGCCATCGGCAGCGCCTTCCCAGCCGGGGAGCGGCCACTGCTGCCGGGAGGGGCTCTGGGAGGGGAATCGGCGCCGAGGGAGGGAGCCATCGGCAGGAGACCGGGCTGGGAATACCCGCGGCACCGGGAGTCCATCCCAGGGCTCGAACCCCGCGGGGCCGCCCCAGCCGCGGCTCCCAGCGCAGCGTGGGGGTTCTGGGGGGTGTTGGAACGCGGGGCCAGCCGGGGCCGCGGTCCCTCGGCAGATGCTGCTGTGCCGTCCCGCGGAGCTGCTGGGCACCGCCTGGGTGCTCCTCGCAGGTAAGGCGGCCCCGGGCTGGGCTGGGCTGGGCTGGGCTGCGCTGGGCTGGGCTGGGAGCCGGGGCCGGCCCGGGGCTCCACGCCGGGTCCTCGCCTCTTCCAAACCCCTTTGGAGCCGAGCATGGGGAGCTGTGGGCTGGAATTTCTAGGTGGGTGAAAGGCTTCACCTGGAAGGCAAAGGTGTGTCTGTCCAAGGAGAGAGGAGGTGGAAGAGCCAGGCGCAGCTGCGGGGATTAAAGCCTGCAGCAACCGGGTTTGCACCGGGGCTGAGAGATGTGCTGGCACGGAAGCGTGGGGAGGTGTGTTAATGTGTGTGCTCCTGTCAAAAACATATCTATAAAGATTTGTGTTCTTAAAACCACAAACTTTATTGCAGTTAAACCTATGGGAGCATTTTCACTGTGCTCCTTAAACAGCCACTGGCTGCCTTCAAACACAAACCATGGAATAATTGGAGGGTTTGGGTGGAAAAGGACCCTAAAGCTCGTCCCGTTCCACCCCCAGGCTGCGCCGAGCCCCGTCCAACCTGGCCTTGGACACTTCCAGGGATGGGGCAGCCACAGCTGCTCTGGGCACCCTGTGCTAGATCCAAATGGACAAAGATTTTTAGGATGAGCATCTAAAATAGAAAGGAAGCCCATGACCCCACAGCTTGATTTTGGGGTGGTGTCAGGCAGCTCTCAGTGTGTCTGTGGGATGAGTTTTGGCCACTGCAGCTGTAAGAAAGGGAGTGTTTCCCTCCTTCCTTCAGCTCGTGGTTCTGTTCTCCAGAAACAGTGTTTTCTCAGCAGGAAAGAGAAATTTTTCAGAGAAAAATGATTTTCAGTCATTAAATTGTATTTTTTTTCCTCCACATCTACAGTTTGTGGGGCAGGAAGGCATGAAAACAGCTGCCTTTCAAGGTTCTAAGAAAGAGAAATTAAAATCACCCGATGAACTTGGCTTGGGGATTGTCCCACTTCTTTTCCTTCCCACCTGCGCTGCGCCGTCCCCGCGGGAGCAGCAGGAGTCTCCAGGGCCGTTTGCCTGGCAGGTGCAGAGGGAATGCAGGGGAACAGGTGCTTATCGGGCCAGCAGCTGAGACAGGGCCAAGAGCAAACACAGCCCGTGAGCAGCCCTGGGCCGCCCTGCCCGGCTCCGGAGCCACGGGGGCCGGGAATTCTCCCCCTTCCTGCCCCTCTCCTCTTTCCTGGAATCCTCTTTACTGGGGATGGGGCTCTGGGAGCTGGGACCTCCCCACAGCGGCTCCTCCTTAAGTCCTTGAGCACCTGTTAGAGCCCCAGTCGTGAGGAGCCCAGAAATTTCGGGAAGACTGCTGCATCCTGTGCTGCTGGGAGCGTGTGGACATGCTCAGCCCCAACAAGACCAGGAATTTTGTGGCTGTGCCATCCCTGGAAGTGTTCAAAGACAGGCTGAACAGGGCTTGGAGCAGCCTGGTCTAGGGGAAGGAGTTGGAATGAGATGGGCTTTGAGTTCCCTTTCAACCCAAACCATTCCAGGGCCCTGTGCTTTGGGAATGAGCCCTGGACTTTGGGTCAGTATGACAAAAACTCAGGTAGGAGCAGCTCATTCCACTTCCCTGCCACGGGCAGGGCACCTTTCCCCGGAGCGGCTGCTCCCAGCCCCATCCCCACCCTTCTCCTCCCTCCAGGGCTGCTGCTGCCATTCCCTCCGCTCCTGGAGGCAGCGGGGCCTCCCCAGCGCAGAGCCACGGCTGCGGTGGGCTCCTCCGTGCTGCTCCCTGGGCCGGACGGCCTCACCCACGGCGATTCCGTGCAGTGGGAATTCCGCAACGGCAGCGGCTCCCGCGCCATCCTGCGGCAGCGC
>VZRQ01008921.1:0-32427 GCA_013397975.1 Machaerirhynchus nigripectus
CCACCGCAGGCTTTGCCCGGCTCCAACATGGCCGCCCCGGCCTTCCGCCCGGCCTCTGCTTTGCCCGGTTCCAAGATGGCGGACCCGCTCCCCCGGGTGCCTTCCCCGCGCACCCGCCCCTTCCCGGCCCCTCCTGCGCGCGCGCGGTTCCGACCTCACTTCCGCTTGTGCAGCAGCCATTTTGTCTTTCCGCCGCCGCTGCTGCCCGAGCTTCTCCCTCCCTCCTGCCGCCGCGGGCCGCGACACTCCAGTTCCCCCCCGGGCGCGGCTCCCGCCGGGCCGGGGCCGATCCCGACCCTTCTTCCCTTATCTTGGGAGGCTCCTCCGCAGCCCCGGCGCGGCTCTGAGGGCGCGGGGGCGGCTCCCGTGCCCCCGCCGCACCATGTCCAGCGAGGAGAGCTACCTGGCCATCCTGCGGTACCTGACGAACGAGCGGGAGCCGTACGCGCCGGGCACGGAGGGCAACGCCAAGCGGAAGATCCGCAAGGCCGCCGCCTGCTACGTGGTGCGCGGCGGCACCCTGTACTACCAGCGGCGGCAGCGCGACCAGCAGCGCTTCGCCGAGCTGGAGGTGGTGCTGCAGGCCGAGCGGCGCGCCCGCCTCATCCGCGCCGCGCACCTGGCGCCCGACGGCGCGCACCGCACCCGGCTGCAGACCTGGCAGGGGCTCTCGCAGAAGTACTGGTGGAGAGGTGAGCGCCGCGGGCGGGGGCGGCAGCTGGGGCTGCAGCTGCTGCGGAGCTGGGGCACGGAGCCACAGAATCCCGGCTGGAAGGGACCGCAGTGGGTCATCTGCTCCAACCTCCCTCCTCAGGCAGGGTCATCCCCGAGCGCATGGTACAGGACTGCGTCCATACGGTTCTTGAGTATCTCCACTGATGGAGACTCCACAGCCTCTCTGGGCAGCCTGTACTACTGCACGGTCACCTTTACAATTTTTCCTCGTGTTCACGTGGAACTTGCCGTGCACCACTTTCTGCTCGTTGCCTGTTGTCCCATTGCTGGGCACCACGGGGACCTTGCTCTATCCTCCTGACACCCTCTGTTTAGATATTTATGCATGTTAATGCGGTCCCCTCTCAGTCGTCTCGTCTGAAGGCTGACCAGGCGCAGTTCTCTCAGCCTTTCCTTGTAAAAAGATGATTCAGTCCCTTAATCATCCTTGTTGCCCTCCGCTGGACCTGCTCCAGGAGTTCCCTGTCTGCCTGGTACTGAAGGGATGTCCATGTGCCCTCCCTGGCGGGACCAGGAGGGGACTGTCGCTTGCTGAGTGACCAGTGCCTTTAAACGCCACCTCGAAGCACGTGGTCTGTGGGCAGTGACATTGTGTCACATTGTGCCTGAGAAGCAGGGCTCACTCTTCACACTACAGCTTGGTCAGCAAATTGTCCAGGGCTTCTTACCTAGTAGGGGTACCTTGAATATATGGAAACACAGAGCACAGCTATCCCCTCCAGGTCTTGCACTGCTTAAGACAGTGACATCTCAACTGTGCCCTTGGTATAGGGCAATAATCCATTCCATATGACCCAGGATAGCTTTGGACTTCATCCATGCATGTGATAGTGGTGTTCATGTTTAAGTACTACAGCTGCCAGTGGTGGTTGGCAGTCCTGGCACTCATTGTTATATTTGTATCTTTCTTGGAATGAGAAGCTGAAAAGACCAAACTTCATTCTCAGCTGGGTCCTGAGTTATATCACAGCTGTTACAAATAGTGCTGCATGGACAGCAATAATTCCCAATTGGGACCTTCTTTTGGTTGAGGGAATGACTTGATATCTTGTTCCCTTTGGATTTGGTGTTCTACTTTTAGTCCTAGGTATCCATTAAACAAATAGCCTGCTTTTCACTTGCAATGGGCCCAGTGTGTGTCTGTATTGCTTCTCTTGTTCTGTTTTCTTCATCCATCAGCAAGTCTGTCATTCCAGCCTTAGTTTTCCCTATTTTCAGTTGGAGGGGTTTTGCTATAGCCCATCTCTCCAGTCCTGATCTCACTGACTTGAAGATACTTTCATGTGAGAAAGAATTTGGCATCCCAGAGCTGATACAGCCATTCTGGATGGTGGTTTCCTTGTCTTTATCTGCATTCTCATTGTCTGCCGAGCACTGGACTGTTCTGGCATCTGCTCTCGTCCTATGCTGGAAACTTCCTCCATGGGCCTCAGTGTAGCTTCTGTTCATCAGGAGAGGGCATTCGGTGTTCTTTTGACCTTACTGGTCACCTTTGTTTGCACACCCTATAGTCTCTTACTTCTCTTGCACTGAGAATACTAGAATTCATTCCATGCTCTCAGTTCAAGTATTATGTTTCTTACCTGCGTCTCGTTTAAAACAATGTTTTCCCTGCCATTACAGTACTTCTTGGCTGCTAGTGGACAGCAGCTTTGGCCCAGTTTGTCATCCTGAGATGGGCATCAGCCTGGGGTGTGTCTGTTCTGTAACTGCAAGAGAATGGGCTGGAGAATGGCCCAGGGGCTGGGAAGGGTGTTAGGGATGTGATTTGAAGGCCAGAGACCTCCTGTCTGATTTCAGATGAAATCAGGGAAATGTTCAAATGTTGAAATGGGCATGAATGTCTTAGGTTGCCTTAAGTCTGTGTTTCCCTGATCCTTACACAGATACGTATGTGTTGATCGTGCATGTTGTGCTCTGAGAAGGTGTGAGCAAGCAAGTCTAAGTCTGTGTCAGTGAAGCTTTTGAGCTGTACTGGATTTTGAACCACAGAGGCCCAGCTGCTATGTATGCTTTTATATTGTCCTAGTGAAGAAAATTAATTTGGATTGAAAGCCATGCATGGAAAATGCCTTCATATCTAGAAGAGGACCCTGGGCTTAGAACCTCTTGAGTATTTAAAAATATTTACAGAATCACAGAATGTGCTGAGTTGGAAGGGGACCCACAAGGATCATGGAATACAACTCCTGGCCCTGCACAGGACATCCCAAGAGTCACAAGAGTCATCCCCAAGAGCATTGTCCAAAGGGTTCTTGAACTCTGTCAGGCTTGATGCTGTGACCACTTCCCTGGGGAGTCTGTTCCAGTGCCCAACCACCCTCTGGGGGAAGAACTTTTTCCTGATATGCAGCCTAAACCTCCCCTGACACAAACTCAGGCTGTTTCCTCGGGTCCTGTCATTTATATTTGGTTACACTGGTTAAAGTACTGATGGGAAATTGATTTACTTAAATTCCAAAGTGATAAGCAATTGATTTAAATCAGTTTTAAAAATACATGTCAGTGTCATTGCATATAACACAGCTGATCCTAATTTTGTAAAGGCTCTTAAGTGAGCCTTCCAATTGTCATGCTCTGCAGTAAGAACAAGCCATTTGTGTGGGCTAAATGCAGGATTATGTTACAGCTTTCATTACCTTGGGATTATTAGGATAAATGTTTAAATACTATTATTTTTTTTTCTAGCCTTAAAAAACTTTCTGGGAGTGTTTGCTTGATGTAGTGACATTCTAAATGTTCTATCTCAAATTACCAGTCGTGACACACAATATCATGCAAATGGTGTGAGAGAATCAGAATTGGTAATAATAAGTCAGAGAGGTAAAGGGTACGTGACTGACTTAATTTTTCTTGGTTAGTATGTAATATTTTTGATTATTAATTATCAATGTTTTGCTTATCACCTACATATTTAGTTATGTGTTTAAGGTAAATTGCATTAAGATTAGAAGCCTAATCAAGCCCCATTAATTTTTCTTAGGTATTCTTAAGCAGGTTAAAGATTACATTAAAGAATGCAGCAAGTGCCAGGAAAAGCTAGATCGCTCTAGATCTCTCTCAGATCCTTCTGAAATGCTGGAAGAGCTAGGACTGGATGCAAAATCTCAAGAAGACAGTAATGAAACAGATGATGAATTGAGTAACACGGCATCAATCCCAGCTGCATCCCCAAAGCCTATGAAGAAGAAGCCAATAGCAAAGCATGAGCTTGTGTTTGTAAGTACCATTGTTTACATCTGAATGGATTTGCATTGTCTGTTACTGCATTCTTGGTCATGTACTTATTTTCCACTGTTGCCATAATCTTATAAGACAATATAAATTTTGCCAAAGATACTGAATATGTGGAAGCGGGTTACTGGTATACACGTGATGAAATTAATTATGGTACATCATTGTTGGGAAATAAAATGACCCTGCATATTACACATGTAGAATCTAAGATAAAATGAATGGCCAGTGGTAAAACATCACATACAAGGTTCTTACGGGCTCTATATCTGTTCCTTAATAAATAATGCTATACTGATATATTAAATTCATGTTCATAACTGCAGGCTCACATGCACGTAAAGACACTTGAATTTAGAAACTGTTTCAAACTGTAGCATAGAAAAATACAGTCAAAGAACTGTTTGAATGTGTCTTCCCATTTTTCCAGTTGTCTGTTTTAACTGTGTTTGGAGGGAGGGTGAAACTTAAAAAGAGAAAACAATAGTAAAGTTAAGCTGTATATTCTACAGGCTTGAACTGATTGTATGGTTGCAGAAAATAATCCTTTTCTGTGTTTCAGTGTGAATGCTTAAAAAGGCACAATCTAAATGTAATGAAGTTCTCATAATGTTGTTTATGACAGGTTGACAGTAAGGGCCTTGTGAAGCAGTCATCTTCCAAACATTGTCTGTCAGTCTTAAACCAACTGAATCAGCAGAGGCTTTCCAATCAGTTCTGTGATGTGACTTTGCTGATTGAAGGAGAGGAGTACAAAGCTCACAAATCTGTCTTGGCAGCCAACAGCGAGTACTTCCGAGAGCTCTTCATTGAAAAGGGAGCTGTCACTAGTCATGAAGCTGTAGTGGATCTGTCAGGTGAATTGTTGTGGGTTTCAAAGCTAGAAATCATAATATCCTAAGTAAGGTGCATAGTATTTAATTCAGTCCTTTTTAAAGTGTTGAAGACAACCGAATTTTTTGTCTTGCTTTTTTCTCTCTTTTAATCTAGAAGTATTTTGTGTGGATCTTAATGCAAAAATGATCACTCTGATTTTGCCTAATCTGATTTTCCATGGACTGTGGTATTTAATCTTAAAATTTCTGAGAAGCTTTTGATGGATTTTTACCTTGCTTAGGCGTGTTCCCTCCTTGTATTAGTCACAAATGTTAAAAAGGGAACAAAATCAAATGCTTGAATACATCAAGCAGGGATGTTGACAAGCTGCTTGGAGAGCTGTTTAGCTTAATGAATGCTGAATTGCTTCTTAGTTCTGTGAAGCAGAATCATACATGTCTGCTTATTTCTCAGAAGTGGTACATGAAAGATAAGGGACAATTCTAAAATAAATGTTCTAAAAATAACTTTGTAGTGATGAAGAATACTGTACAGAACATATGCCTTCTGCATTGCTTTCTCATTTATTAACTGTCTCCACATGAACAATAGATATGCGTGAACAATAATCTTCTAACAGGATGGTCCAGAAGGTTCCCCACATTAAATATTTGATTTATTATTTATGCAACTATGGAAAATTATACCAGGTTCTTCTATTTAAACAGTTCTATCTATATATCTTTATCTTTACTGTTTTCAATAGCTACTTTCTTGTCTTATTCTGCCACATCACTTGTTACTTAAGACCTGAGTACTTTCTGAATGTAGCAGGTCCAGAAAGACTTTGGTTAAATTCATCTGCTCCAAAAGTATTGTGGCTCTCCCAGCACCTTGAAATATTCCTCACAGAATTTTATTGGGAAACTACCTAAGGTCTACTTAGTTATTGGAAAAGTTGTCTGAGCTTACTTACACGTAGAAACTACATGAGGAGGAAGCTTTAGTGTAAATGACTGTTGGGTCCCAGTGCAGGGCTCCAGTGTTATTTCCAAGTGTGTTTTGCTCTAAAGTTCAGACTTAACTGTATTGAAGGTGAACTCTATTCATCATGGGATATTTTGGTGTAATTTCAGGTCATCACTATTTGCTCTAATATCTTGTTTTATTCCTGGTAGGTTTCTGCAAGTCCAGTTTCTTGCCTTTATTGGAATTTGCCTATACTTCAGAATTAACCTTTGACTTCTGTAGTATGGCGGAAGTGGCCATGCTCGCTCGGCATCTCTTCATGTCAGAGGTCCTGGAAATCTGTGAGAACGTGCACAAACAGATGGAAGAGAAACAAATTACAGTGTACCAGAAGGGAGATATTCAAACAGTAGAGTCAACACAAAATCTAGCAGAGCAGGCTGAAGTGGAGATGCAGCCCGTGGATGGTGCTGAGCAACCTAAGCTCACAGCCAGTGAAGTGCCAGTAGCTGTGAATGGAGCTCCTTCCTCTGCTGGGACAGAGGAGACAGCAGCACCCCAGCCTGACCTCCTGCACCCAGAGCCTCCGGAGGCCACTGCGGGTGATCCTTCCAAGCCTGTCGAACAGTGTGAAACAACTGAAAATTACATCAAGATCCAGCTGGTGGAGAACATTTCAAACAGCATCTACAGCAGACACAGCACTGAGTCATCAGCTGTGGAAGCCATGGACACACAGAGTCAAAGGGAAACTGAGACAGTTCAAAATGAAGGTGATAAAGCACTTGTGGACTCTGCTTCAGAAGACTCCTCAGAGACACTCAAGCAAAAAAGCAACGAGCAGAGCAGCTCCGTTTCCCAGCCGGAAAGCCTCGCTTCCAGCCAGGATGATACTTACAAAAGCAAGCTTCGCCAGCGTTCAGTCAGCGAGGGGGGATACATCAGGCTGCATAAAGGAATTGAAAAAAAACTGCAGAATAGAAAGCCAAACCCTAAATCTGCAGTGCAGCAGGTATTCTGTCTGTCATTAGACCTGTAGTTACCAAAGTAACTTCTAAGCTGTGATAGTTGTGCAAACAAAACCCCAAAAGCATTGACTTGGCATCAGTATTCCTTCCATATTGATGGTCTCTAGAATGCTCAGTGACCACAGCCTAGGTCAAGTATCTCCTCACAGCTTGTTATGGTTGGACAGAAGTTGTATCATCTCCCCAAAGTTCTTAATGATCTGTGTATTTAATTCTTGGCTAGCTCATGTGTATGTCAGTCACAGATACATAATTTATCTATTAGAGAAGTGAGATCCTACATTTGTTCAGACTTGAAAACAGCGTTGGGAATGAAAAATTTGACATCCTGTGTAGATCTTAAGAAGTAGTCACAATAATGCAGTCCTGCTACCTTCAGATTGGGGTCAGTTAAGAGAAAGGTTCAGAGAGTACTGGAGTTAAAAACTCTAGCACCTGAACATACTAAATGTGTAGTTAATTGAACTAGTTCCAATTACAGGGGGTTTTTTTTAATTAAAAGTCTTATTAGTCTTTCCCTTCTGAGAGCCTTTCCTCTTTCAGTGCCTATGGATAGTTGACATGCATCTCACTGGGCATTCATGCATTTAGTTTGTGACAGTGCACTTCACTGCATGTTGGCAGTCTTCTGAAGAACTGTTGATTTCCAGAGGAGTCCTGAGAGTTTTGCATACTAGAGCCGCCAGTCCCACACACAGGGGAATAATTTGTTATCATTACAACACCCTTGTAGATAGAAACTGTAGCATTAGTGTCTTTTTACAGATGGACAGCTTAAAGCCCAGATGTTCAAACTAGCCCAGTCAAAATACTTGAGCAACCTATTTATGCTGGTTGGAGAGTGCCAAGGTTCTGCTCTGTTTGGGGAGGGGGAATATTTACCTTCGGGAATAGTTCCTGTTCATTTATTTTGCAGTTTTTAAATCCACTTCCTTGACAGATGAGGTCCACAGACGTGTGGAAAAAAAATTGGTTTAGATGATTGCTCAGGATTGGACTCAGGAATAGGTTTCTGCTTTCCTAACTTGCATTGTAGCTTTTAGTGTTTTGTCTCATGCATCCCTCAACTTCCCATGATGGCATGGGATGTCATATAAGCTTTCGGAAGGAGACACTCTCTTGAGTTCCCAGTTTTGATGCTGGGAGAGTAACAGGAAACAGACTGCAGGAAAAATGCTGCTGATATAAATTACAGTACTAGGCACCTGGCATGGAGATACTGGGGATGGGGTGTGCTTTGTAGGAATTAATTATTTTCCTAGCTCTTACTAATCATATACTGAACAAAATTATTTTTCTGGCTTCACAATTCAGCCAAGTTTGCGTAAGTTTTCAGAGCAACAGGAAAATTTTTAAAAATGCAATAAAAGGTTTTCTCTGTGTTGAGTTTCAGTTTGGTTTTCAGAGGCATGGAAGGGCTGGCATATTTTCAAAATCTGCTAGGTGTCTCACTTTTTGGGAGAACAGGATGAAGAAATGGGGATGCTTGTACTTCTTCCCTTGCCTTGATCTTAAGAAACCCAAGGGGACACACCTGATACAGGACATTTTAACCTGATCACTTAAAATTTGGCAGCAAGTTTCTACAAAGGAAAGTGAGATTATTGGCTCCAGGTAGCACTGCCAATACCACCTGACAAAAACCCACTAATGCTTTATTCCTAGATAAAAGATCCCTAGGAAAGCTGGAATGCTCTTATCTTGATAGAAATCATGACTGGCAGTACTCTGTGATTCTTCTGTAACTATCCCTTAGCTGTCCCTTGGGCAGTTACTTGGGGCTGAAGAGTTCATTGTCCCTGAACTGGTAAGTCACTGTGTGACCTCATCATAATAAGTTTATGCTTTCAAAACAAGACTGGTTTTTCACTCACCCTGAGATCTGTAGCTTTGTAGTGAACTGAAATGAGGTCGCTTTCTAGCAACTAACTCAGCTGAGCAAAATTAAGAGGTATTACAGTAACACAGAAACATCAGTTTTTAATACAAACTTTCAGACAATGTATGAAGTACAATGCAGTAAAATTCATTCAGAGGTTCTGTTTCTCCAACTTAGGTTGCCATGAAGCTGGTACAAAGAGGGAAAAAAATGAAACAGCCCAAAAGAGAGACCACGGAAAATAACGACGTGGAAGCTCAGCACAAATGCACTGAGTGTGGAATGGTGTTCCAGCGGCGCTATGCACTTATAATGCACACGCTGAAACATGAAAGATCTAAAGAATATAAATGCCCAGTAAGCTGAGGGGTTGGGGTTTTTTTGTGTGTGTAAACCTTCCTCTTTATTGAAATTAATTCAGTAATGATATTAATAATGATTTTTTTCTTGCCTTTTTTGGTTCGTGTATTTATTTTCCTTATGGATTTCAGAGTTGGATACAGCCCTGATCTGGATGGGGTGAGGTAGAATGGGGTGCAGCCACTTGGTCTGACAGTAGTATGTGACTTGCTGCTCAAGACAGTGATTTGCTTTTAACTCTACCAGTAAATTTGTGTTTAGATTAAACTGGAAGTTAGTCTCGCTGGGAGGTGATCAGTGGTTCTGTCAGTAGCCATAAAATAAAAGTTTACAGCTATTCATTAACCTGAGACAAAATGGCTGTTGGAGTCAGGTTATAGATTTAATTAATCATATCTCTGTTCTTAAAACATTTGAGTGCCTTTTTTTTTTTAATAATTCTGAGTATTACATGCAAAGTAAAGTTGTAATATTTTCTGTCCCAGTTGTGTAAGAAAGAATTCCAGTACGGTGCCTCCCTGCGTGCCCACCTGGTGCGGCACACGCGGAAGACAGAAGCCACGGCTGCAGCTCCTGGTGCCGAGGGGACAGGCGCGTCCTCGGTGAAAGGGAGAACCAAGCGGGAATTCGTGTGTGACATATGTGGGAGAACTCTGCCTAAGCTCTACTCTCTCAGGATACACATGCTTAAACATACAGGTGTCAAACCCCATGCGTGCAAGGTAAAGTCCTTTTGCTCTCTAATCAGATCAGTAATGTTCTCTATTACCAGTATTGTGGTATTGATGCTCTGCCCTAAAATTGATGTTAATCTTGGTCACTTCACAATAGGGAAAACTAGTGTAAAATTCATGATGAAACTGCTTGCAGTCCAAGAGGGAGAAAACTAGAATTGAACTGTGCAAGTTCATATTCTTGTGTCTAGAAGAATGTCTTCCTTCAATTATTCTTTTTTTTTAACAGACCAGTTCTGTCACTGGTGCAAAATCATAGGCTTGGCCATCCTAGTTCCCAAGAAATACAGGAGGTTTTGCTCTGTTTGAAGTTAAACGCCTATTACGTAATAAGTTTTATTTGTCCTATTCTACCACATACGAATTTTTTTAGGTTTGTGGAAAGACCTTTACGTATAAGCACGGATTAAAAATGCACTTAGCTCTCCACGAAGTACAGAAACAGTTCAAGTGTGACTTGTGTGAAAAGTCTTTTGTCACAAAAAGAAGTCTTCAGGAACACATGAGCATTCATACAGGTAAATGATGAGAAGGGGAATCCTTTTCCTTTGCTTGGCTGTTGTATCCTGCAGAATTTTAACATCGTTCTTCAGTGTCAAAGGAACTGTTTAAAAAATAGTGGTAGTTTTTTCTTTTTCTTCTGGTCAGGCAGCTGAGATATAGGTAAGTAGTCATTTTCTAGTGCTGTTTTACCATAGTTCGTTGTTACTATGCAAATGTTCTATACAAGAACAGGGGATTGTGGTTGGTCTGTTCCTGTGCTTTTATGTACATATTTAATGCCTCTAAAATGTCAATTCAACAAAAAATAGGCAACAGGCTGGAATGTTCTAGAGCACTTAATCTTCCAACCTGTCCTTTTAGAGGAAAACATGCTAAGTTAAATCTCTCAGAATCTCCATACACATTTTAGAAGATTTCCTGTACTAATACTAACACTTTGTAAAGTCTGGTGTCTTGAAAGATCTTTGCATGTGAAAGATGACAATATAATAATTTAATGCAAGCAGAGTTTTAAAATTGTAATGTGTAAAGGTTGTCTGTGTTTCTGGTTTTCTGGGCTGGGCGGAATCAAAAGAGATATTCAGTTAGGACAATTTGTTCTTGAAATTAAGGGATTTGTATTAGTAGTCATCACTCCTGTGTTGATGAAATGGAGCAGAAACTTTTATTTTAAGGTGTTTTTCCACAAATGCAAGATAAAAGCAATAATCCATAAGCAATGCTTCGTTTGCTGAAGAAGTTGCATAATACATAAACACAGGCAGTTGTGGGTTTTTTCACACAAGAGGGCAGTTTTTTAGGCTGCTCACTTTTCCTGACTAAATCATAGTTGCAGTGATGTACCTATGTTTAAAAACATGAAATAAAGTAATTTAGAGTTGCTACTACCCCACCCCACTTTGTGTATTATTATATTAGCACATACAAAATACACTTAAAAATTCCATCAGTGTGTAATTAAACCAACTTCTCTTTGTAGTACTGCTCTGATTACTTAAGATAAATTATATATTAATTAAAAACCTGTCTCACAAAGCACATTTCCAGAGAAATGGAGGCCTGGCTTGGTAACATATTTTGTTTTGTTTTTGCCAGGAGAATCCAAATATCTTTGCTCCATCTGTGGAAAATCTTTCCACAGGGCATCAGGACTCAGTAAACACATAAAGAAACATCAGCCAAAGCCTGAAGTTCGTGGATATCAGTGTACTCAGTAAGTCAGTTGATGGGTGGTTTTGGTGGGCTTGTTTTCTTAGCATTAATGATCCTAGTAATTTTCAAGATTAAAAGCAGCTCCTTGTTGTAGCATAAAACTGTTCCACTGGCCTGGGATAAGGCTTATAAAGCAGGAGAATAAAAAATGCATTTTCGTAAATGCATGTACTGGAGAGCAAAAGCTTGGTTTTAAACTGTTACCGAGCTCTAGTTTCATGCAGCTGTTCTGTAATGACTGTTTGCACTGTAACTGGTGCTGTAATCAGTAGCTGTGTGGGTTTACAGCTTCTTTGTAGGACAGGTAAGAGTGTAAGGTTGTCAGAGGCCAAGGGCCTTCAGCCTGGTTTTTCCCTCTTTTAGTGTGACAGCTGATTTCAGTTTGATTTGAAGATGTCCTGTGGGGTCTGCAATGTCCTGCACTTGTGTGCAGTCAGAACGTGCTGTGTTTAGCAAAGAGCTGTGCAGGAACATCACGAACTGAGACTCACTGACTGTTGCAGTTCTCTGGATTATGAAGCATATGGCCACTTAAATATTGCAATAAATACCATTTATTTTTATTGTTAATGATATTTATCATTATTTAAATAATAGCATTGTGGACTTCAGTTAAGCAGAAACTGTAACTGGAAAGTGTGGTTTTAGTGCGTTAGCAAAACATGGGTACTTTTTCCATGACTAAGAAGATTATAGGGAATCTTTCAAGTGCCCTGCAGAAGGACAAATAATGCTTAACTTTGGAACTCACAATGAGGTCCCTGGGAAGCTCTCTCAGGTATTAAGAGGAGTGGTACAATTTATATGATTGCCTGTAGCAACTCAAGATTTTAAAGAAAGTAATAATCTAAAGAATTGCTTTAAGTATCTCAGTGTTACTGCATGCTACCAAAAATAATATTTTCTAAACTACAAAAACTTACTTTAGTTCTGTCAGCAGTGGTTTTATTTAGTGAGTTTTAATGCTAAAGGTGCTAATTCTAAAAATACAAAGAAGAGAGCTAATATTGTGCACAGACACGGTTTCATGAAACATACTACGGAAGTCAGTTTTAGGTTTGAAGGTGAAATATATTTATAAAACAAAAATTTTTTAATCAAGGCAGTAGAGCCATGGATGCAAGAGATCACCTTGACAGAGAAGATATTTTGACTCCCCAGCTTCTTCAAAATAGACATAGTCCTTGCTGCTTCTACAGCAAAGGTCTCTACCAAGGAAGTAATTCATGACGCCACAAGTGGTTTAGAGAGCTTCACTAAGCAGTAACCAGACTCCAGTTTTTTAGTTTGGTGGCTTGGAATGGAAACCTCCCTGTCAGGCTTCAGTCTGGCCCAGTTGAGCAAAGCTGACCATGAGTTACTTTTCTAAAATGTTCATGGAAATTTTTGATAAATTTGCAGTAATGCATGACAGTGTTAGAGTGTGGTGGTTGCTTGAGCTTTTTACTTCTCTAATGGCTTTTCCAAATATGCAGTCCTTGAGGAGAGAGCACCAAATGCCAACCCCATTCAAGCCCCTGAGGGGTCTTTGTGATACTTTTGATGTGGATGTGCAAACCGAGGATCCCTGAGAGCCGCATTTGAACTGGAGCAGTCAGATTTTCCAGCCTAGGAGGAGGTGGTTATTTGGGTGGCTCAAGGACTGTTAACCTTTTTTTTCTTCCTCAAAAGCAAAGAAGATGTGTTTCCTCTGCAGAATGCCTGTTATTCAGGCAATATAATATTAAATGTTTAGTTCCTGTATTTCCATATGCTTTTTTTATTTTCAAATTCTACTGGATGTTGTGAATTCTGAGATTCCCTCATACTGAGGCTGATCATCTGTAGAAGTTGAATCCTCCACCTTTGCTTGCTGGCATTGCTCTGCCTCTGTCCTTTCTTGAGTCATACAGCTGCATGTTGTTACATGAGGAAGAGAGAGAGATGAGCAGCAGAATTTCTTTTAAAGGGAGAACCCATGTTTTTGATTAAACCAAACTCTGTAGTTTTCAGACCAAGGGGAGCTGTATAGTCACACTATGGCAGAGTATAAATGAAGAAAAAACACGAGTTTGCCTGCGTTAAGATGTGTACAAGCAGCAAGCTAAAGAATGAGTATCACTACTTTCAGATGCTTTCTTGCAGATTATGAATTTGGTTTTTTAATTTCTTAAAAAAACCTTACATTTGAACATTAAAAACAACAAATTCCAGTTATCTTTGTGTCAGTCCTCTTTGGTTAAGGGAAGAAGCAGCTGTTACTGTCCTCATACCTTCATATGGTATAATACAAATTTCTGATGTCTTCCAGTTGGTTTGCCTTTGATCATTCTCCATTAAAATAGCAGAAAGAATATAGTTACATGTAAGAGACAAAAGGGTTGCAGAGGTCCTCAAGTTTTATTCCAGGCTTTCAAATAAGCTGCTGTTCTTTTTAATTTTTCCTAGTTTAGAATGGGATTGTGCTTTAAATAAATACTGATGATGCAGTAGGTGTTCTCAAAGTGTTCAGTTGCCATTAAAAAAGAGTGTCTCAGTGCCTTTGAAATCAGTGCTTTTCTTGTATGGGATGCTAAAACATTCACTGTTACAGGTGTGAGAAGAGTTTCTATGAAGCTCGGGATCTTCGGCAGCATATGAATAAACATTTAGGTGTGAAGCCATTTCAGTGTCAGTTCTGTGGAAAATGTTACAGCTGGAAGAAAGACTGGTATTCGCATGTAAAGTCTCATTCTGTCACAGACCCTTATAGGTAAGAGGAAATTAATTTAACAACTGACATACTAATGAAAGTGAGGTTATAGAGATCCACAGCCAGTCAACAAGGAACTGCCTAGTCCACTTTGAAGTACCAATGGATTGATGGTGACTGGTCTTGAGTACTTGAGAATGGGTAGGTGACTTTAAATAGTGTGGATTAGCTGCTTACCTGGGAGACAGTCCTGGAACTAAGACATGTGAAGTCGTAAGAGGATAAATACACTCAGTGAAGTTAGAAATGTATGTGATCTCACTTACCTAGAAGGGTAAGTGAAAGCTTTGTGGCTGTGGATAAGAGAAAATGTAGTTCAGTCCAACATTATTACTTCTAATTGTGGAACTACTTGCTGTATAAGACAGTATTCCCATTAAACTTTGCCTATCATAATTAAGATGCATTTTGGTTTAAAATATATAAGTGTACAATAATGGGTTTAATAGATTTCTCACTTAACACATTTTAGGTGTAATGTGTGTGGGAAAGAATTTTATGAGAAAGCTTTGTACAGAAGACATGTAAAGAAAGCCACACATGGTAAAAAAGGAAGAGCAAAACAAAATCTGGAACGAGTTTGTGAGCACTGTGGAAGGAAATTTACACAACTCCGGGAATATAGGAGACACATGAACAATCATGAAGGTACGTAGAACACAACTAGTCGTGACATCACTCAGCCCCTAAAACCACAATGTGCAAAGGGGTAAGTATTTCTTTGAGTCTGCATGTGTCCTGTCTGGCAAGACATGGAGGAGTTTTTACAGATTCTTCAGTTAGTTTTGTGCGAGTCCTGCTTCAATACCTTGCTACCAGTGATTACCAGAAGTTGCTGTTGGGGTCTTTCTAAAACTCCAGTCACGCACAGTGACTGTGCCAATTTGTCCTCAGAACCTGAACAGAAGAGGAACTTTTTTACAAGTGATTAAGAGGGGTAAAACATTCTCTGATTTCAAAGGTGCACACAGTTAACAAAGTACTCTTCAGATAGGAGAATGATTGGACTAAATTTAAAAAAAAAAAAAAGGACCAATGTTGGAAATTGATCAACTTCTTGATTTATAAAAAGTGGTAAACTATGTGATATTTGGGAAAATATGAAAACTTTTTTTTTTTTTTTTGAAGTGCATGCATTTTTGCTTTAGATAAAGTATGAATTTGATTTTTGAGTATTTGGTTCTTCCAGCTGTTTTGGGAGTCTATATTCTCCTGTCTTGGGGCAAAACCCACTTTTTTTTGAAGCATGTCTCCTTTTAAAGGGCTCTTATGAGTAAATCTGACAGCTGTCTTACTACTGAAATAGAGATTTTGTGTTTGTTTCTGAACAGAGAAAGTGTCCTGTAGTAGGCACTCAGCCTAAATCTACAGTAACTGTCACAGAGGAGAAGCCAGCAGTGAGATGGTGTTTGTCACCACCCACACTCCCCATTAGATATTACAGACCACAGAACTCAGATTTTATGAGAGGAAATAAGATTATACAAACATCAGGTGCTGTATTTGAACATATGCAGTGTGGAAGAGGAGGGCCAAAGCTGTCGGTGTACAGAAGCATTTACAGAAGCCAATGGTGACTAGAAATGTGACAAATTCTGTGAAGTAAAGCATGGCTTCAGAGAGGCATCGCCAGCAAAAAAAAAAATTATTACAATTCCATTAAGCATTGTGCACTTAAAATAAGGAAGAAACTGCATAAAAAGGAATCTTGAGGTTTTTAAAAGCAAAGTGTTGGATTGGGCTGGGCACTTGTGGAAAATCTCACCACTGAATGCATGATGCTTGCATTATATGGTTGCACAGAAATGGTGAACGGGATCTCTTTCTTACATGGCAGAAGTCACAGTATTGCTCTCTTCTCCCGCACTGCTGTTGTCCCTGTCTCTGCTGATCCTGGCTCCGGGGTCTGTATGAACTCTGGGTCACCTTCCCGTGCTTTGCCCCGCAGGTGTGAAGCCGTTTGAGTGCCTGACGTGCGGCGTGGCCTGGGCGGACGCGCGCTCCCTGAAGCGCCACGTGCGGACGCACACCGGGGAGCGGCCCTACGTGTGCCCCGTGTGCAACGAGGCCTACATCGACGCACGCACCCTGCGCAAGCACATGACCAAGTTCCACAGGGACTACATACCCTGCAAAATCATGCTGGAGAAAGATACTCTTCAGTTTCACAACCAGGGGACGCAGGTGGAACATGCCATCAGCATTTTAGCATCAGACATGCAGGAGCAAGAAACTGAGATCAGCTTTGGTACTGGTGAGGGCGAGACTGTGGTAGTGACAGGAGAGACGCTCGAAGCCATTGAAGCAGTTGCAGCTACTGAGGAATGTACATCAGTCTCTACCCTTTCTGACCAAAGCATCATGCAGGTGGTAAATTACGTACTGGCACAACAGCAAGGACAGAAAATGGCTGAAGTGTCGCAGGCCATTGAAACTGTAGAAGTAGAAGTGGCCCATGTAACAAAAACAGAGTCAATTTAGTATATAAGAGAGCAAGAAGGGTAAGGTTCCATAATCTGTGAGAGCCGAGTATTTAACGGGTTATCTGAGGCTTTCAGTGATGCCTGTTTCCAAATAGTTAATCCTCAGTACTGAATGTTGTGATGACAGAATACTGCACCACGCATTAGAGGGGAAAAGTTCCAGTACTCCAGTGTGCACCAAGGCTTTGAAAGCTAAGATTTCTGTACTGGCTATAACTTAAAAAAAAAGTTAAAATAATTTTTTTGTGTCATGGAGTAAGTATCATACTGTAGCTTTGAAAAATGAAAAACCATGTAAAAAAGCTGCACTAAAAACTAGAAATGCACAGCTATTGGTAGCTTTTTTGTTTGTTTTAATGTGCATTTCATCAAGTTTGTGAGCAAATTACCTGTGTTGGATTCTGTCTGTTTACTCCCAAGACAAGGGAGGTGGTAGAATGCTTTATGTAGCGTGTGCTTCATGTGACATCCAGAAAAACTGAAGTTTTTACTCGGGGCAAATGTACCATTGGCAGTTAGTGAATCCTGGTTCTGAAGAATGTATTTAAATTGCAGGTGTGTGGGTGGCTGGTCCAAGGTTCAGCAAAACGCTGTAAAATGTTTTATAGATAACGGGCAGGGATCTGCTGAAGTCTGAGGAAGTGGTTCTCCAAGATGGTTGTGAATTTAGGTTGACCAGAGGAGAGCCCACCACAGGGAGACTACATAGAGAAGTGAACTCCTTTTCATTTGTAAGGGAGGAGTTTACACTGCAGCCTCTGTGCACAGCCACATTTAGCCCAGTGATGTTTGTTTAGAAGCTATTGGGAGCACTGATGTATGTAGCCAAAACAGGCAGCCTGATGATGGATGCTTCTAATTTTGCTTTACATTTGATGCTGAAACTGTCAAAGGAAAACGTCTCATGGCACACTTCTTTGGGAACTGCAGAAGTCCACCTAGTTACAGACTGATCTTGTATTGTATTGGAAGGAGGAGCCCTGCTAATTCCCAAGCAGGACACGTGACAATATCAGCGTAGAGATATATGAAAATCTTAGTATGGGGTAAAAATTAGATTTGTCTCAAAATTACCAGAATCACTAGAAGACCTTATTACTGCTGCTTTAAGAAAAGTCCTTCTAGGGCCAGTTGATACCTGGTGTTACACCACATAGTTGGACAATCCCTTACTGGGTGTTTCTTCAAGTGAGTGTGAATGACAGCTGTGCTTGGCCCAGGTTTCCATGTCCCTGGTTTAATACCATGAACAGGGCACGTCTTAATCTGTACAAGGTGTGGGTTCCTTCACTGCTGCGTGGTTTTTTAAGCAAGCAGCATGTCTGTCAAGGAAACTGAAAGTGCTTTGCATGTTAACAACCAGAGCTGTAGTCTTTACATTCTTCTCAGTCTATAATGGTAACACATATTTCCTAACATGGACAGCAAGATACCTGAGCAGCCAGAAACCTGTGTAGTATTGCAGAGTAGACTTCATAAATAAAGTGACATGCATAGAACTCTGCTACCTGTGAAACAGATCCACTGAACAAATTTAAGCAAACCCTGTGGCAAAGTAATCACCTCATTTCAATTAGTATTTCTACTTTTCATCTTACTTAACTATGTGGATATTTGTCTACTAAGCTACAGAGTGGATTGATCTTTTTATACTTTGCAATTCTGTAGATAAACAGTTGTTGAAATTTTTTTATGTTTGAGTTCCTGTCTTGGATCCAAATTAATTTGTAGATGCTTATTTCAAAAGTCAGGGTCTTATTTCAGAGAAATAATGTAGTTATTTATATATCCTGCAGCCCTTTACTATTGTATTATTTTCTAATTACCAAATGGAGTAAAACTAAAATTAATATTAAAAAAAAATTTACTGCTAGCTGTAACTTGAATTTTTGTATGGTAAAGAATCTGGAGATAGCCATCCTGCTTAAAATTACTGCCATTATGATGGAAAAAGATTTAAAAGAGCACTAGGTAAACTTGAAAATCTACTTCAGTGCTTGTATCCTAAAAATAATTATGTATTACTAATGTGAAGAAGTGTTCAAGGAAAAATAGCTGTAAATAGTGCTAGAACATTATTTGTATATTTAGTGTGTTACCTTACAAAAAAGAGTATTACCAGCACCTTAGTTTAATCTTTGGTGCATTTATTTATTTGCCCAGCCTATGGAAGAAGTAAAAGTGAATCTGAATTTTGGAGCCTTCTTATCCACTGTCAGAATGCTTTTACTGACTCCATGATCTGCTGTTTAAAAACAACCACCAACGAAACTAATCACAAAAGGTTGTTTTCTAAACCAGATGCAGCCAGGAAGGTCAAAGCTGAATGTTGTGGCTCCCCTTTCGTAACATGCTGTGCCTTACCTTTTCAGAACAGCGTGAAGTAAGTAGGGAGTGTCACTCTTGGCTTTGCTGTTCCCATATGTGTGGAGTTGCCTTATGTTTTTCTTTGGACTTCAGCACTTAAAGACATTCACTACCCTTCTGCAAAAGTCAGGCTGCAAATATGCAGTTGGTATCTGACTTTTTAAAAATAAAGTTCATGAGAAGTGTCTGTTCATTAAGTATTCCTAGTGAATTCCTGTACATAATGAATTTGATTTGTACATTCTGCTGTTTTTATTTAGTGTTAGATATATAAAGTTATGGTTATTTCTGTCATCAAATAAACTGAGCTCTGCCATGAATTGCTCTTTCAAGAATTTTTTTTTTTCTGAGGAAAGAAGGTATTGCAGAATTATTTATTCTTCTTCATATTCCACTTTCCATATACAGACAGATTCTGGCTTGAATAGTTCTAGTAACTCCTGCTTTTTAATTTTTGCTTAAGGCTCAGAGAATTATGTTGTATGAGGAAAGGAAACACACTGCCCTCCTGAATTGTGTCAGAACATGGCTGTACAAGAGCACAGTGCTAATGAAACACCATGTATACTGGTACTGAAATTGCTTTGGCTGCAAGTCCTCGGGGTAGGTGAGGCATCTGCTCAGCCCCCTGGTACCCAGCTGTAACCACTTGGGTTTTTTTCAGGTGTTACTTCTCTTCACTTGGGTGCCCACAACACTGCACCCCAAAGCAAGCACCAGCCAGCACTTCCATCTTGGCTTCTGCCCTGGGATGGATATTTGAGCAGGGTTTGTGGTGTGGAAGTTGTCCTGCAGTGTCAGTCTCCTGGCTGAAGGATGAGCTGTATAGCTGCCTCCAGGTCTGGGAACAGTGTCCTGTGCCTTTCCCTTTGCTGTTACAGGAGCTTCAAGGCAGCACCAATGTTGCAGAAAGCCTGATTATCTTCTGTGGTTCATCCTAAGGGGAGGCTAGGAGCTTTTTAGCACATTACCTCCTCTGTAAGCCCCTGTAAGTAACCAGGCTAGGTCTATACATTAAGAAAAATGGGGGTTTCAAAAGGCTGATTGCTGAAGGAGTAAAGGAGGCTTCTGTTGAACAACTGCTCCACAGGAATTCGACTACAGATGCACAACAGCAAAGTGATGTGTGGGTAATTTTTGCCCCACTTTGTTTCTGCTGGAGCTACAACCATGTCATTTCTCCCTGTTTAAGGAGGCACCATTCATTTCTACAGCACCAGTGTATAATAATAACATTCAGGAGCCAGTCTACAGCCGCTGCTGGCATGGTGGAACCCCCCAGCATCTCTTAAGCAGCTCTTAACTGAGGCTTATTCTTGTGCAGAAAATTCCAGCTGCTGCAGGAGAGGCCCTGGTTACTCTGTTGTCACCCTCAAGTGCAGGGCTGTTGGGGAGCATCCTTAAAAGTGTCATGTGACCTTTAAAGGACTTTGCAGAAAGTAGGTTTTTCTTGTTCCCCTAGGTGAAGTTTTGTCCTGCAGGCTTTGTCTCTCCTCGGGGTCAAGTGCCCTGCCTTACAGCTTTGCTGAGTTAGGTGGTGCTTTTAGATGTGGAGAAGTGAAAGCTCTTGTCCTGGCTTTAAATTTCACATGTGAACAGGATTGTTACACAAGCAAGTTTTGAATAACAAAACTAAAGAACCCCCTTAGGCCGTCGTTTCAGTTACCTGTTCAGTGCCTGCAGCTGTAGAGACGGCAGCTGGTGTGCATGGGGAGGGCTCCACTCTGTCACCACAGCACTGCTGTGATTCTGTAACGAGCTACTGAGCATCAGGCAACACTTTGTATGCAACTACCATGTTTACAAATCAGGGGAAGCTGGGGGAGAAAATGAAATTACGTTTTTATTAGAACTTGCATTAACTTTAGATTAATAACTTGTACTGCCAGGAAAACATCAATACGGGCTCATGACTTCAAGTTTAAGTGGAGCTCTTGCTACAGAAATACAAGCACTTTTTGTGTATCCATCTCATCAGGAAATTTAAGAATTGACCCACAGGCTGAGCAGAGGTTTTCCAGACCTCGCTCCGTGCCACTGCATCAGGAAGTTCATGCTCCGATTACCAGCCATGACGTTGCTGCCACTCCTCCCTCCTCCTTACCCAGCCTCAGGGACAGCTGGCATTGGAGTGTCCAGACCTCAAAAAGCTGCAGAGTTCAAAGGTTTGGGCAGTAAATCTTGGGCTCCCACCACTGCAGACTGCTAAATGCAACTTGATTCAAATGTGAATTGAACATGCTGCGTCCAGAGTTCAAGTGTAACAGTTGATGTTTTGTGCTTTTAATTCCATGGATAACTACACACCTACCCCCAGGCAACAGCTCCACGTTATTAGACATGAACAGCTTTCCTAAGCACTACATAAGATGCCAGTATTTCAAAATTAGACAACAGTAGATCTTTTCGTTAAGGAAACCAGAAGAAATAAGGGATGTATTAACAGGGTAAAGTAAAAAATCAAATTGTTAATTGTCCAGTATTTATGGTGTCTCTTGCCAGAGACACTAGACAACAAATTCTGGTGAGTTTAGAACATAACCTTCCCTTTTGTAGCTTAAGGGCAGAACTACTCAGCATTCCTCAACTAGTAGTTTATAAGGAATTAAAAAAACTCCAACCTCTTTGCAGAATACCCTTTAAGGCTACCAACTACAGACAATAAGCCTTCTTTAAACTGTTGCTTCTCCAAACAGATTTCTTGTCTTCAGCCTAGAAAGAGTTCTAGTGACACTAGTGATTTCCAATAGTTTAAAACCCATTTGCCCCTTCAGGAAACAGAAGTCACCATTTTCTCAAAAGCTGACTTTTCCTCCCAAGTCTCTTTGGAAAGCCAGCTTTGGTAAAGCCACTGCCAGCACACGGAACTCAGCAGAGTCCTGTGAGTTCTGACAAAGGGCTGCTCTACAAACCTGGCAGCCGTGGAGACAAAGCTCACCAAGCCCGATGGCAGCTGTGGCTGCTGCCATGGTGCTGCTGGCAGGAGCACAGTTGGTTTTGCCAAAGTTCAATGAGTACCGTGAGTGGGTAATCTCCGATATGGCACAAGCTGTGAAATGGCATCCCTCAGTTACCTTAGAGACAGGCTGGGAACTCCTTCCTGCTGATAAAATCTTCTGAGAATCTGGACAATGCACCTCGCATGCTCTAAAGGAATGAAATTAGGTAAGGGGCTACACCCAGCACTGCCTGAAACACTGCCACCAGTAGTTCACTGCACTGTTTGATGGGACTACTTTGGTTTGGGTTTTTTNACCCATTTACAGGGCAGCACGCCCAGATAAGCCCAGCTGCAGGGTAGCACAGAGAAGGTTACTGGGTAACTACTCACATCTTCACCTTATGTCATCAGTGTTCTGCAGGCTGCTCAGGTGCCAATTCCTCCTAAGCAAGCATGAGATCCCTGGGATAAAACTACACAAGCTGGCATTTCAGCCACTGACAGGCACATACACCTTGCTGTACTAAGCAGTTCAAGGTCTCAGCATACCTCCTGGAAGCACCTCAACATACCTAAATCACATCGTTTATCCTGAGTGTCAGGATTCTTGAACATCCTTGGAAAAAAAAGTCCAACCAATCAACCAAAAAAAAAATCACACCAAGGGAAAAAAAAAAAAGGCCCTCTGCATGCAGAAACCATGACTACTCCAACCAGAGCCTACAGCTTCAAGTTAGTCCCAGCTAAAATTTGCCTTGATGATATTGTTCAGGTCAGTTTGTTCTTGCAAGCATCAGACATTAAACAGCAGCAGACACCTCGGAGCTGAAGGAGCTTGTCTAGCTCTCAGTCCTGAGGCCATCCTGATGGATTTGCTTCCATGAAGCATGAAGAAGGAAGAGAACACTTGCATTGGGAGAGGCAGGATCACTGCTCACCTTCAGCTGAGATTTAGACGTTTCTGCAGTCTCTCACAAGGTCTAGGACTATTTATTGACCTTGGAGGTAAGAAGATAAATGTAACTTTTGCTCTCTCAGTTGCAAGTAAGGTGTTTCATAGCATGTCTTCTCTTCCGCCTAGCAATTTCCTAAATAATTTTGAAGTACAAGGAAATTCTGGGTATGAATAGCTACTTGAGCCACAGATACAGAAGCCAATGGTGGTAGGTTAACTAAAACAAGGACTAGATCTCCAAGCCATTTTCTCATTTGAAGTTCTGTTTTGCTTTGTTCTTATACAAGTGATTAATATAGTATGAACCACCTACTGAGGAGCACGAGAAAATAGCTATTCACTATCAATTACCACTATCTTAAAGGGATTTATTCAAACATAACCATATGATGAAAATAAGTGAAAATAAGTGATGAAAATAAGTGAAAAGTTTGTCTTGCCTAGTTCAAGTAATGCCCAAATTGCTTTTGTAAGTCCTGTAAATCAGTTTTGAAAGTGTGTTTTGTTTCAAATAAACCAAGTATTTCTGCTATGGAAAAAAAATAATGTATACATTTTTATGTTAAGTTTATAACAAGGCTTTTAAAAGAAAACAGTTACAGGTATTCAACTGCATTAGACTTCAAAGAAAAAAGATTACATACACAATACAAAAATACAAAAAATATTTTTAGAACTTACAAACTCAAAAGTCTAAGTGGTCAAAGCTTTCCTAAAATAATAATAATAAAAAAATACATTTCAAGATGCACTTTCCTTTCTGCACTTGCAAGTTCAACTTTAGCAACAGTTTTAGAGGCAGGATGAAAGCAATGAATGTATTGAATTCTACAACCCGTTCCCAGAAATTAATTTAGTGGTTGACACTATCAGGTATTTGAGTTTAAAAAGAACCTTAAGTTTGTTTGGGGTAAGGGAGGTTTTGCTGTTGGGACAGGTGGTGGTGTTGCTGTTGATAAATGTTCTATTTAACCTGTTCTGCTAGTAAAATGTTTTACAAATATGCAATCTAAATTAGAATGAAATTTAGACGGTCACTACTAGCACTGAAATCCTACAGCACTGTTCTGCAGTATGAAAGCTAAGAAATAAACTGACCAGATTCATGTCACTGCTGAAAATCACTGCAAAAGGAAGACAGGCAGGAAAAGGTCAAGTTTTATTTCTGAAGCTGACACTTGTTAGAAACATCAGGACTGCAGATCCAGCATTCTTTGACCTGATAGTGTCCACTGAGGTCACAGGCATCAAGGCATTTTGTCTTAAATGGCAAGACAGGGAAAGTGCATCTTAGATTTTTCATACTTAAGCAGTGAGTTACCGATTTTTGGTGTGGCTTTTATTCCGTCTAGGCATAGTAAAGAAAAATATTTCAACCAAAGGTGAAGCTTAATGTACATTAGCTTGTATTTTTGGTGGTGGCTTTTGTGTACCACTAGGAAATGCTAACAAGCACTACTCAAGGCTAATGATTTAAAAGGAGCACACTGAAAATACTGATTTACCTTTGTAGTGAATATTCTTTACAGACTGTATCTAATATACAGACAAGGCCCATTTCCTTAGGACAGAACAGGCCACTGAAGGTTACACATCCTACATGAAGTTTTAAACAAAATCAGAGCTAAGTTACCAGAGCCACTCAGAGCAACATAATTCCTAGTTTGCAAAGACTTAACAAAAGGTGACTGCAGGGAAAAAAAAATCCAGGTTCTTATTATTTCCTGTGTAAGATTATATTCAAATTAATAGTCCAGTAACACTTCTAGCACAAGACAATGCTCACTCTCTTTAGCAGAATTCCTAGGAGTCAGCTGGTTCTCCTGTTACAAAGAGGGAGCCAGAAGTGAGAACGCAAGGGCATTCAATTTTAACCTGATTAAAGAGACAGTAACCTTTTTCATCCACCTTATTTAATCACTGACAAAAAAAAATTATCTTAAAAATGTACCACTCCAATTTCTTTATTATCTGTAACCTTTTGAAACTAATCACATGAACTACAAAATTAGCAAATGCCTTGAAATCTGTATACAAAACATAAATTACCTCTAATTTCAAACTCATTTATTAGTGTACCACTCAAATTCTTAAAAAAGTGGCTCCAAAGATAGACTCATACCATTCTTAAAAAAGGAAACTGTTCCTTTAATGTTACACCCTCCCCTCCCCCCAAACACCCAACTTGTAATCCACATCATTTAGTTATTTTCTTGGTCATGGACATTTCCAAGATGAGATTTTATATTTCGTTCCCATAGCTTCTGGTTGTCAGAAAATCCATGCTTTCCTTTATTGAAGGAATTTGGTCCTGCTGAGGTTGGTGTATCCCTGTGAAAAATAAAAAAGAGCAGTTGAGAAAGTCAGCTCAACTACAGTAGTCTGTGCCATGTGACACTGAGAATGCCAATTTTAAGCCAAATCTGCCCCACAAAGTACCACACATTTCCTTCTGTTACATCGGGAGCCCTCACTATTAGCAACTGTCAGCTGGCCACAGAACTGATCTCTCCACAGTACGTCAAAACAGAGCTGGGGCAGGAGAGGAGGTAGCTGTGGCAGTAACTGCTGCCAGCTGCAAAAAATTTGTTGCAAGGACTAAGAAACTGAGGAACCAAATTTGCTACTGGAGAAAAAAGAAAAACCACCAAACTAGAGAATTTCCAGAGTGACTGACTTTAAAAGCAGTCTATCATAATAAACATCTCTAAAATACAAATTCTCAACATTCATCCCTAATTTAAGTGAAGCCTCCTCTGAAAAGGTCCCTACTTATTTTAGGACTGGTCCTCTACCGTCTCAAATCTGTGGCAAGCAGAAGAGTTACAGAATTTATTACAAAATAAAGAATTCTTTGTCTTTCTAAAAGATGATCCCCTTGCCTACGAGTTTAAAAATGTGACCAGACTACCTACTTCAAAGCAATTTATAAAATGGAGAACTAGAAAAATACAAAGCAGAGGCAAGCAGGAATTCCTCCCTATTACAAGAAAAAAAATGAGCTTCTGTTTAATGCAGACTCAATTTCTTCCTCCAAAAAAGGCAAGTAAGATTCAAAGTCCAAATGCAAATGTACTACTTTTAATCTGTAGATGAAACATTCGAAAATCTCATTTCTGGAGAAATGCTTTTTTAACCTCTTCTATCTCCTTGTATTCTTAAGCCACCTGCAAGACTTGCCCTGAGCTGGGGAGGTATTTCACATGCTCACCCTTCTCCAAAGCACAGCTCAAAGCTGCCCTACCTTCCGATGTTCTTCATGCGCATCTTGGCTTCTGGGGGCATCTCCTCTGGTTCGCTCTGCAGGGACAAAGGAGGTCAGAGCAGGGCTGGGCGCCTGCTTTTGAACACTTCAAATGCCTGACAAGATAAAGGCTAGACTACAGCCCTACAGGACAGCAAAGTGACTTTGGGCACAATGGAGGTCCTACAAGGTTATAGAACAAAATACAAATTCCTTTGTTCACCTCTATGTAAAAAGGAGCAGTAAAATGGTAACTAAATACTTAGCAAGCCAGAAGCACAACTTTCCTTTGCCTCCCCTTAATCAAGCCTAGAGAAAGCACTATTAATTCAAATTATGTTGTACATCTTATTTTCAGGGAGAAGTTATCAACACTTTAATGATTTCTTGAACCAACACAAAGCTATGAAATTGACGTTCTTAACCAGAATCAAGAGATGCTTCTAGGTTGAAAATTCCTGACAGTTATGTAAAGAACCATAAATAACCCACTTTCTGCCTACCACACCAACGGTATTTTGTGTTGATCACTGGTTTATTACTCACATCTTCATCTTCATTGAAAGCTGCTGCTACAGAAAGGGTTTTTGGAGCCAGGGTTGGAACAGGTTCTTTAGGCTTCTGAAAAAGACAAAATGCACAAGTAAAGTAAGTCTACTAATTAAAAAAACCTACCCTTGGCTTTTTAAGTATTTTGGTAAAATTAAGTCAAACATCTTCACTGAAATGGGCAACCAGGGGGAAAAGTTCTTGTCTGAATCAAGCACATAAAGGAGTCTCCAATGAAAAACGAAAATGACTGCTCATTTATGTGTGATCACTCTGAGCAGCAAGCTGAGCCCTCTCATATTACAGCTCCCCACATGCAGGTCTTAACTTTCTAGCACACTGCAGGGGTGCTCAGCCACTGGTGCATGACATGAACAATTAAAACAGACCCTGAATAACTTGAGGTATTCAAAACTTTACTGTGTCACTATTTACATTATTCTTTTGGGATATTCTTACCCATCGATGTCAGAAAATATGACTGTTTATTTTCTTCTATTTTAACAACGCGACAGCTTTCTAGCTTAAAACAATTCAATGCTTTTAAACTACTACCACTGTGTATCACACAGTCCAATTAATATAAAGTTCCTTTAAAGAGTATTTTTTTTATTTCCAAGTTTTTACTCCTCTATTTAAAGTGTAGGAAGCTGTCAAACTCACGACTGTTCCATGTAATACAACAGTGGCACCAAAAGTTACCTCAACACCGAGAAAAAACAAGTTGCTAGTAACAGTTTGCTACTGTAGTACTAAATCAATCCTATACAGTGCTTTCTCCACTGTGCCTTTACTGGCAATTCTTTAATACATACTCCTAGACGCTGGTAGTGCAGCAGAGCCCTTATGCAACTGCCTACAGCTGTTCTTCACCAATACTGTACAACGTAGAGATACCACACCATTTTTAAAGCATCTGTGCCCAAGAAATGGGTAATGTACTAAGGGAATAAAAATGACTGAAAAGAAACAGGGAAGTTTCAACACTGTCCCATCTGGTGCACTGTCAGTCACCCACTAAATTCAGTGAACCAGAAATCCTGAGCCAAATTTATTGCCACTTAGGTCATGAGAAACTGAAGCATGCTAGAAGCTCGGAGAAGGCATCCTTGTCTATTTTTCCAAAGTCTGAGCTGACCTGACTGCATTTATATCCTAGAATGCTGCCAGCCCACATCTCCCTTCCATCTCAAAATAAGAGAGCACCCTTTTAATCTTTTGCAGATCTCTAAAATGCTGGCATTGCGGGTGCAAGGCTTTCAGGACTAGAGTTTGAATTTAGTGCAGACAACTATTCATAATGTATCCATCACAGTGATACCTAGGAAATGTAAATGAACTGTATTAAACAGAGAGGCAGCCCCTGGCTTGTCCTTGGCCGAGCCAGCAGAGGACTACTCTGCAAGTACAGAGAGTCATCAGATTCACATCTAAACAAGCACAAGGATACCTTGTGCTGGACAATCAAGGGGACTGGAATTCTTAAAAGCTATGTAACAAAGCTTCATCTCTTGCATTTAACACAAGTAAATCATACTGACCTTGCAAAGAACAGGCAAAGACATGGAAATACACTACAATTCTCCATGCTAAAATAAGATCTTTGGAGTAGAAGACAACCTATTAAGCCATCTAGATGCTTTCTTCTAGCTTTAAGCATCCTATGCAATGAAGCTCCCAGCACTCATTTCAAAGTAGCCTGACTAGCTTACCAAGTCTGCTCATTTCCCTCAGGAAATTATTGCAGACTTAACAAGTCTCATTACAAAATTACTCTGTATGCTCAAAGACCTACAGTTCATTTCAATCAAGTCTTATGCTTCCTGAGACTACTGACCTGTTATTAATCACCTTGAAGTACTTACACATGCACGACTAGCTGGCCCTGCAATGCCTGCTTAAACTTTACCCAAGTTACCCTCATGGGATTCAAGGTTTCCTTCTGCAAGAAAGCCTCCCCAAAGTACTTCCCTTTCCCTCAGATTCGCTAAAATTAAAAGCCCTCAGTAAACTTACATTTGCTCCCAGTTTGATGGATATTGCAGATGCCTTCTTTGTTGTCTGACTGCCTATGGAAAATCCAAACTTGGACATTTTTGCAGGAGCAGGCTTTGTGGTGAAGTCTTCAGCTTCTTCATTAGCTGCCCGTTTCTCTGCGCTGCGACTCGAACTTTCTCCTCCATTACTGGAAGAAACAGTCTTAGTTTTCACAGGTTTTTCTGCCTCTTCTTCAGGTCCTGGTGAAGTCGAAACAACTTACCAAGATGAGCTACTTTTACTGAGCAGATTGATGGGAGCAGCAACCTCAAAAAGCATTATACTCTGGGTGCAATAGGTAAGACGTTTTTAGTGACAGCAGTTTCCACCAATGTATATTTAGTGGACAGCAAAACACAAAGAGGAGAAGAAACTGCAAGCACTCCACTACTTGTTAAGAACTTCTTGTATGAGCCAGGAAAACAATCTTGAAGCACCATCTCCTTATTTAGTATGGAAGTCAAAGTTCATGTAGGAAATTAAATGTAGATGACTAAATCTTTTTAGGTTTTTAAGTTGCCACAGATAAGCTTTCATAATTGGAATCCCAATTCCAAATCTAGAGTAGATAATCTAAGTTAAAATTAATTCTACTAAATTTCTACAAAATCATGTCCATGCCAGTCTCTAGGCTTGTCTGGCACAACTCTAAAATCATGGGAGTGACTACAGTGAGGCCGGCTGTCTCAATCATGTTTCAAGTCACTGCTTGTCCGCATCTCATCTGTAATAAATCTGCCAAGCTCTGCATGAGGAAGGAATCAGCACTAGAAAAACATATATTTAGATTTCATCTTTTCTGCTTTTGTATAGTCATGGAAAACATAGCAGCTGAACAGTGATCCACAGAGAAAAAGCATTCAAGTAACATTTTCATTCCTAAAAAGTCAGCTTCTTCAGCTACACCAAGAGACAAAGGTGTCCTTGGAAAACTCATACTGAACAGAGTAAATGCTTCAGCAAAAAGACACTTCCCTGCTGCTGCAATAAGCAAACCACTGCAGTAGCAGAAGCCGGGGAAAACCAACACATTAGGTAATAGACAGGGAAGTGCTCACAGTAGCAGTTTAAAACAACTGGAGCTAGCAAAAGTTCCTCATCATATCAAGTGGAGAACAGCACCTTCCATGCACAGCAAATTCAGACCATCAGGGAATAAACCTCTTTGCACTGCTAATGCAAAAACTACTACATAAGATGAAGCAATGGGAGAGAAGAAAGTCTGAACTGGGGGTCAACAAGACTGTAGCTCTGAGAAAAAAAAAAGCAAACATCAGGGAAGAGAAAAACTAGGGACTCAATCTGTCTATATAAATTTGTCCACTATTTCCCAAATCATAAGCAGAAGAATATACCACTTCTACCCCACTCTTCCAGGTATCAAGATAATAAGTGATTGAAACCAAAAAGAATTTATCATTCACCTTCAAAAATACGGCATATCACAAAAAATTTGTAACTTTAATCAGTTTCACTGTATTTAAAAAAATGGTACTAGAATTTTGATCCAGAAAACATAGATATAAAAATGAAAAACAAAGGAGGAAAGAGAAACAATAAAAATTTACCCAAGTGACCTTGGGTACTGGTAGCTGTCTTAGCACAGTTTACCAAACAGCAATCTGCAGAGACTATGAGAACATCCTTAGAGCTAGTCCATGAAATCACATTAAACAGAATATTCCAAGTCCAGCCTAGGTACACTAGAGACTGTGATTCAAGGGTAGGTAGAAGATTCACTGGTGTTAAAAGTGATGGAACCATAGGGCTAAGTCTTCTTTTTCGTAACATACAAAATCTATAGTAGCCCAGAATTCAGGGCACAGGGAACCAGTCCAGGTTCCTAAACTAGTGCTAGCTTGAAGGTTATTACACTACAGCTTACTTCTTTTAAGTGCAAATTCTCAAACACTGCTAAGCACAAGGTGAAGCCTAATACAATCTGCCTACATCTGTTTTCTCACCAAATCTTAAAGAGCATCTCTCTCACAATTAGTTCCTATCAGCACTGCACTCTGAGTGTTGTTTCTACTGGGCTTGCCATAGGATGAACTCCAGACTGCTGAAAGAAACACTCTTACTTGATGGGAGAGCTGTGAGGGGCACAGGACAATTGGGGAAGGTGGGGAAGGAGCCGCTGTGCTGTTTAATTTCTACAGGAAACAGAAATGCAGACATTTTTATTAACCATTAAACAGGTCTCTACCATCTCCCATGCCAGTCCATAAATATATTCCAAGATATCAAGGCTTCTTTATTATTTTCTGGAGATCATACTTTACCTACAGAAAGCACCAGTACTATTTCCAAACTACAATGGCTAGTGCCCTTTTCATGGATTGCAGACATAAAAAGTTGTCCTACTTCACAGCTAGGTTTTACTCGTGTGTATCAACAAACCACACGAGTGGACAACTTCCACTGTCCAGGTGGCTGAAGTGACAAGACTGACAGTGCCAGCTGCACAGCATTTCAGGATCTCTTGTCCCTGGGAGTGCGACCACTGGGACGTGTGGGAACAAACCAGTCACAACTAAGTTAATTTTAAGATAAACCCCACTATCTTGGCAAAAGCTAAAGCTTGAAAATTGCTTTCAAAAATCATCAGGGAGCAACTATTCTTCCTTAGGGCCAATGTTCCTCAAGTCATTCAGATCATGTTTCAGCACACCAAAGAGTACATAAGATAGTTGGAATTTCTGATGTACTGATGCTATCCAGTTACTGTATTACTAATACAAAAAAAACCCCCAACACCATCACCAAAAAATAAAAACCAAAAAGCCACCAAAGCCCAACAGAGAACCAAGAGCCAAGGAACTACCTAAAATCAAGTAAAACTGTTCAAATATCAGCGATTATCAGAAATAACATTCACTGTTGAGGCTGTCCTGATTGGTTTACAAGCCTGATTTAATTTTTCAACACATCTAAGAAGAGCCCTCTCCCTTACAGATAAAAAAACTCCACCAAAACCCAACTAAAACAAAACAGAAACACACCAGGAAAGAAAAGCTTTATCTTTGAAAAGACACTGTCCTCTCAGCTTTAAGTTAAGAAAGAAGAAACATCCAATTAAAATTTTCGAACCAAATAGTGCAGAAATCACAGGAATGTCCAGTCATAATATAAATACTGTAAAGCCAAACAGCAAACTTACAGACTGTTGCAAAGCAAAAAAAACCCCAAATGCCTAAAACAGCAATTAAAGAATATTCACTGTACCCAATTATAAATAAGGTACCATAACCATTGAAAGTTAATCTTTAAGGTTCTGTCTTCATCCTTGCAGACAGCAACAGTCGTACTTCTCTCAAAACACGGCATAAGTATTCCGTGTATTTTTACGAGAGAGAAATAGCGCATTTGCGTGGACAAGGAGAAGCTGGTGTAATTTTACAAAAGCGCCTGTAAAGCTGAGGACAGCAGGCCCGACTCGGCCTCTCCTCCAGCGCAGCCCCCTCAGGCCCGGGCCACCCCCTCTCCCCGCAGGGCCGGGCACCGCACGGCCCGCCCCGGGCAACTCACGGCCGGGTGAGGCACACCTGAACCCCCTCCCACTGGACCAGCCCGGACCCCATTCCCACCCCACAGCTCCGCGGCGAGAGGCGCTACATGTTCACCTCCTGCGGGCTGCGGCCGCTTCGCC
>VZRQ01008947.1:2591-47251 GCA_013397975.1 Machaerirhynchus nigripectus
CCGGCGGGCTGGAGCGGGAGGCCGGTGCCCCGGTCAGCGCACGGCCTCGCAGCATGTAATTTTTCACGCGCGTTTGCATCTCTAATGACTACCACCCCCCGCGCACGCTATAATTTTTTTTTCAGACGGGTGAGGTGCTGCAGATATCAGGCATATTTAGGCGAAATGGAGCCGGCTGAACAGTGGATTTTACACAAGTGTCTCGGCACTCACTAGAAGTGCTTCCCCAACATTTGCCCTTTGTTGGTGCCAGAGACCAGGAGCTGAATGGCACCTGTCTGTGCAGGCCA
Source organism: Machaerirhynchus nigripectus (assembly GCA_013397975.1). NCBI lineage: Eukaryota > Metazoa > Chordata > Aves > Passeriformes > Dicruridae > Machaerirhynchus > Machaerirhynchus nigripectus. The sequence goes on from VZRQ01008947.1 coordinate 2,882, forward strand.
TGCATATCCCGCACCTGAAAACGCATGGAAACGCACGCTCCCAACATGAAAATGCATCTGTTAACAAGCCACTGGCATACAGGTACTGCACGCAAACACACTACAGTTCCTTAAAGAATTTCAGCAAACTATTAGAAAAAAAACCCAACCAAGCCCACCTGCCTTCCCCGGAGCTCTTGCAAGCACAAAAAAGGGCCTATATTCACTGAATAAATTATGCGTCGCAAGTTCTTCATCCGGCTCCTCTTGGTACCTCCAGAGCGAGCGCTGGTACTTACAGAGCCATTGCTGCAGCCTGGTGCTGCCAGCGTGGGCACTAAGCAGTTAAGAAATTGATGTTTCTGCCAAGAAAATAATTTTAACCATTTGTAAATTACAGAAAAAGAAGGGAAAATTGTACTGTTTCATTGGTTTTATATGTAAGTAAGTGAAGGATTTATGTGCAGACTGAAGTTTTATTTCCTTCTGCTCCAAGCTGAATTCAAGCTCGGAGTGCTCAACACTACGGAATTACCCAAGGGAAAACACTGCAGAAACCTTTTCCCGGGAGCAGCAAGACAAGGTGGATTTGAGCAGTGGGGTTTGGCAAGGACCAGCAGCCTCGTGACTAAATGCTCCATCAAGAGAGACTGACTGGTACAGATGAGAGACAGTTTTGGTCAATCAGGTAGGTCACAGATCTGCAAGAAGTCGTGCCCCTGGCATTTATGTTATGGATTAGTACGCTTTATTTGGAAGCAGTATAGTTTATCTAGCTAATTAGCTCCCTCTAACCATACGATACGCATTTTAAAATACCCCCAAACATGGATTTACATAATAAAGCATAACCTCCCGACTAGCTAGCGTCATCCTTTATGACAGTTCTGCTGCCTTTTTCAAAGTCTTTTCTGTTTTGATACATTTTAACACAAACTTATGGGGGCGGGGGGGAATACAAATGAGGGGAAACGGTGTTTCAGTAATGTCACAAAGTGACAAAAAACAAGAGCTTTTCCTGTTGAGGTTCATTCCGTACCACTTTTCTCCCAAATTAGTTGTCAAAAGCCATATGCAATACTCCAAACACTGAGGACGTTTTTGAAACACAGACTTCTCCTGAACTCCAAACTTCCTTTAATCACAACCTGTGTCTCACTTAAGCAATCCTTTCCGAGTTAATTTATTACTCTTGAAGGAGTTACATTTTTAATAAGCTAAAAGAGGAAAAGGGGAAAACTCTGATAATCTTTTCTCATGCATAAGGAAGACCATTTCATGTATTTTTTAATTGTCATGTGGATTAAATTGCAGTGCTATATATAACCTTTCTACTCCAGCCTGGAAAGTTGTACACTTTTTTGGTGTTGGGGAAGAAGTGTGGAATCCAGTTCAGGTGTTTTTTTCCTGAAACCTTTTGTGTAGTAGAGTTTGGGGGGCTTTTGTTTGTTTGTTTCTGGATACAAATCTGTTTTATCCTGCATTCTGCCCTGAGCCTGGGAGCTGAGGAGGACTGTTATGTTCAGGAGTCTATCGGTGCGGTAGCTACGACTGTCTCCTGATGAGTCCTAAGAAAGCAATCACAATTATCCTTTTCACCATAATCTGTGCTTTGACAGGAGGGACAGAAAGTTAAAAATCACAGGCTCTGATTTTTGTTCAGAAACCATTCCCGTTTCATTTTTAGCATGAATGCAGCTACAGCAGTATGTTGTGACATGGGAACATGGGAACTGCCCTGCCTTTGTAAATACTGAGGTTATTCTGAAAGAAAGTTGCAAAAAAGGAAGAAACTAACTGAACTCACATTCGGTTCTTGTTCATTCTGTTACTGTCTCTAGAGTGTAGCTACAAAGTGACCACTGTAAACCTACCCAGATCCATCAAGCATTATAAGCACTGCACCAGAATTAGAAAAAGGAGGTGAAGCAAGCCCTTGGGGAATGCAGCAGTTCATTAGACTGTGAGCTGAAGTTTTGGGGGTTTTCTAATATTATTACTCTTTCCTTTTTTGTGCTCTTTTCCTAAGTCTCTTAAAGATCATGGATCCACTGTCAGGGCTAGACTCTGACTCTGTTGCTGTGTTTGGGTTCCCTTCTGCTGGGGCCAAGAGCTCTAAACTGCACATGCTGCAACTCTGGTTCTCCTCTGGGTGGTCCACGCAGCGCACGTCCTGAGCAGGCAAACTTTGGGGTGTGGGCCTTCGTTACAGAAAAACTGTGGATGGGGACTGGAAAAGTAGCTGCCTCTGCTCCCCTCACTTTCTCATTAGGAAATCTCCTACCCTGAAGTGGAAATGGTAGGTTGTCATGCAGGACCACGTCCCTTTACTTACCCCCAGCTCTGTGCCTCACCCCTTGATGAACATGGAATAGTGGCTCAGCTGTTTTCCACCCTCAAGAAGAAACACATTTCTGGCACAGCCTTTCTTCTAGCACCAGTCTTGTGGGCACTATGAATGTACGGTCCTTCCTTTCTCAGATGAGGGTAAATTAAAGAAGAGATGCAAAACTTTTCTCAAAATTCCCAAACCAAACTCTTTTTTACTTCACTGGTGCAACAAACACATGCAAACACATGGAAATGTCTTGTACACCATCCACAGCCATAACAGCACATCTGCACCCCAATTGCCTGCAATCCCTCATAAATCTTTAACATCCTTCAAGATAGAAATTATTTAATGGACTCTCTGGGACCTGGGCTCCAACTTAACCTGAAAGCTGTCTGTTTGCACTGCCATGATACCAAACCCAGTCCCTCTGAGCTGCAGTTCATCTCTGTGACTTACAGAAGTGCTAGGCAACCTCCCATCTTCCTTCCTCTGTAGATGCTCACCTTCATGCTGGCACCTACATACCATTCCTCCTTCTCATAGCTGCATCCAGACATGTCCCATTCACCTTCCTCATACCTGCCCCTCTTGACTTCCACGCATGCAACCCATCCCAGATCCCTGACAAAGGGGGATGCTTCACTGCTTGCCCACTACTGTGGAATTCATGTATCAGTAACGGGAAAAAGCAGGCACAAACTAGTTTTTGTATGCTGCAAGAAGAGACACCTGAGAACTGCTGAAAAGCACTATCTGCCAGCAAAAATCAGGTTAAACCCATCCATTAGAATTCCTTGCTTTCATCCAATATTACTGAAAACTGCTCTCCTTTAGTTTGAAAGGAAATGCAGCAATTACCCCCTATTACAGACACCTACAAATATTTACTAAAATAATGTAGCAGAGGGATTTTTTTTAAGTTATCACAGCTTAAACATTGCCATTACTTTGAATATGGTTTGATTCTGCTTCAGGTACAGACGCTTCCCTGATGCTTCCTAGGCAGGAATCCAGATTGCTAATCTCCAATTATGCCGACTCCCAGAGGGCTCGATCCGTCACTGATGCAAGTCAACAATGCAGCTCTGCATTTGATAGGATGCTGCCAGATGAGAAACAGCAGTGCCCAGGAAAAAGAGAACACACAGGGATCCTCATTGTCTTGATATTGGGACTCTGACAGGACACAGACGGAGAGCTCTGAAAGCTGGGTCCAAAAAGCTGGCTACTAGAACCAACTGGATTTGTTTAGATCAACTCAGTACCTCCAAGTGTCTCTCCCCTGTGACTGACAGCCCATGTCAGTCCTACAGTTTCATTTCTTTATGGTTCTTAAGAACCGCCCTTTATTGGAGGGGGACTGGAGTGGCTTTTACCCTATGAATGCTGTATGAATCTAAATGTCAAGCCAGAGATGTCATGCCAGCAACTAACAAGGGGCTTTAGAATAAGCACTCCCTGGCCAGTACACAGTAAGCTTGGGCTTGTTCACCTAATCAGCTTTTGGACTCCTCAGTGCTAAAGCTGCATTCTGTTTTTTTCAAATGGCATTGCACCAACACTCCTCTGTGGCAGCTACTCAGAAAGTGTATTTGTTCTTTCAGGGCTTGCATGTCCCCCCCCAAAAAAAAACTGTGAGAAAGGTTTGAATCACTGCTGCTAGTTCAGGATGCCTGACAGTTTTTCTTTCCTTTTGGGCCCTATTTTCAGATACTTCTCAATTTGTCAAGTTTTACCTCTTTGAACTACAAGTTCCCTGTTTGAGAGGTATGCCTTCTATAAAACCATTCAGCTGGTTTCCAGAGTTCATTCTTAACTAACACACTTTCTGTGCTAAAATAATAACTATCTCAGAACTACTTTTCTAAGGAGCTGTAATGCCTTTGCACTTAGAAGCAAAAAGTTTGAAATTTAGTCATCATGAACATACCTCATTTGGCCAAATTGCACAAATTTCTGAGCTATAAGAAAGAAATCTTAGTTCACACACAAGAGAATTTCTAGAAGTGCAACAGGGAAAAATTCTCTGAAGTGTCTAATTCTGGCTGATCTTTGAATAAGGTTCCCTCTGTAGACACATTCCCTGCACTGGAACTGCTAAGTAATGTGACAGTAGCAAAAGGTCAGCATCAGCCACAGAGCACTCAAATTTAGTGGTCTCTCTTATCAGATTATCAAAGCAAGGAAGATATCCCAGAGTATGGAGACCAACTCATTGATGCTTGAGAAGCACATAGGTATCACGGAGAGAACCTGTGGAAATATGGAATTTGGAATTCCAGTTTTGGAATATGGTTGTGTGGAGTTGGGGCAACTGTGTGAAGGAAGAAAAGACTCATGCTGAGAACAGACCAGGGACTAAATGAGGAAACAATCCTGTGGGGAGACTAGTATGCAATCAGACACATACAGAACTGGTAGAGAAAGGATTTCATGGATAAGCTCAACTCAGGCATCTCCTGGCTTTCCAGCACTTCAGCCTGTGACCTTTGCAAACATTCTGGAGGCTCTACCTCCTTGGCTTGGCTGCCTTTTGAATCTTGGTACTTGTCTTAGAAGTGACTGGTTTTGCTTTACCTCTGTATGTAAGTTTTTGATGAGCTAGTTCCACTTCCACATTTAGTAAACTGGGGAGAGTAAAGACTTAATTAAAAAGCAGAGTTTTATCAATTTAACACCATCTTCAGATGAATGACAGTTATCTTACAGTAGGTTTTCATATCACTGTGATAAACACCTCTGGTAAAATACATCAATGAAAATCAAGCTCATACCACTGAGCTGTGGCTTTGGCCCTGGCATGCCCAGGATAGCTACATCAAACTATTCCAGGTTCTGTTGTTCTGGAGGAGCATCTGGAAGAAACCAAAATATTAAGTACATCAAACTTTTTCAGTACCTCATAAAACAACAAAAGAAAAAGTAATATCTGCTTCAGGTAGTTTCTATAGGAAGGAAAAATTGAGTAGGCTTTTTCTCTGGAGAAAAGTCTTTGCTCTGTAGTTGTGATGTTGCGTAGCTTTGGCTACCTTCTCATTGAAATAGCCAGAGATTCTGCTTTCATCTCAGGTCTCACACTCTGACAAAAGACAGTTATATTTTACTATCCAGTTTTGTTAATGCTTTGTGCCCCTCATCTGTTGTCACACTTTCACTGTTGAAGCTAGTCTGGAATAAGCTTATGTTTTTAGATACTTGATTTCACATACTACTACTATTTATGGTTAAGGCTTCATTGGGAAGAATGACAATCACTCATGACTCAAAGATGGTCTCAGTGCCAGAAGCACTCGCATCCTTCTATAGGCCATCAGTCTGACTTACAATAAGCATCAGTGGGCAGTGGATGGCGATTTCCCTTTCTGTTCCCTGAGGTCATGTTAATCATCCTTCGGCTTTACTGCCAGAAGGCATAAAAATGGGACTCCACTGCTGCACAGTGTAGGACTGACGGATGACCCCAGAGGAGTACTGTTGATCCTCTGCTGACATCCCCAGAATCTGCTTCTTTCTCTGATTTCAGAGGTATCTACAGACAAATAGGGGTACAGAGGCCAGCTGGCTTCTCCACACATCAGGTGGTTTAAGAGATGCTGCAAGTAGCTGGATACTGACAGCACAGTGTCTGGCATTTAGATGACCACAACTAAACACCTCCTTTGTAAGGCAGAACATTCAGCAGCAGGCATTGTCTCACAGAGAAGGTAATTGCTGAGGTTTAGATAACACCAGTTTCCATTATTTTACCACTGTTACCCCCAGCTGCCTGAGTGCTTTTCAATATTCACCTACTTACAGCTGTGAACCCAGAGGTTCAAGAAAGAGGATGCTGGGAAAGGGAAATGACATTCCAGATGCCAGTGTGTGGTCAGAATATACTACAATCCCAAAATGGCAACAAAATGTGAGCGTCTGGACTTAGGAAGAAGATGAATAAACACAGTGAAAAGCAAACACAAAACCCCCACAAACTGGTAAGAGTGGAAGAAATATGGATAAACAGTATTGTGATGTTTTAACAAGAAAATCAGGGCAGAACAAAACACAGAAGGCACCACAAGGGACATGAGCAAACTTTCTTGTTTCAACAAGATAGCTACCCTTTCTCATGCATGTGCAATCCTGTCCAAATGTGCTGTCACACAAATATTTTAAGCTGCTCTCTCCTGCCAGCAAGAGTTGTTATCATGGCAGCTGGTGCTGTGCTGCTGAGATGAGCCCCCAGAGAAAGCCCTCTGGCCTCTCCCTCACGCACCGGTGTGCCGGCGTGATTCCCTGCGATTCCCGGCACACCGCCCTACGTGCTCGGAATGGCGGGCACGTTTCACTGAGTGCTCCAACCCTTTCTGGGTGTAATTTTAGCCCCCTTGAGGAGTCACATACCTGCTTTACACTGCATCTGCAGAACAGAAGAAACAAAGCCCTGAGCGCAGAGATCTTGTTAAAACATGCTATAGGCGGACCAGGAGATTTTATCAGCCAATTGAACAAGGACCAATATACCTTCATTCTTGAACATTTGTTTGTTATCACTGCTCTGCTGAATCTGCTTGATTCCAAGTTGCAAAAGTGTTACTCTTAGCGGGATGACAGAAATGCCCATTGTTAGTTAATGTTATTATTTTATTACTCTTGGTTCTTAATGGCCCAAGACATTTTAGCTGATAACTGAGATCAAGCAACAGGGTTATTTCTTTTATACCTGGACTGTATGTAAGTCTGCCTGTCTGTCTATTGATCTATCTATAACACCCATGCAAATACTTTAGGGTAGAACTCCACATACTGAGTGAAGTAAGGAGTTTTCCTTAACACTTCTCAAGCCCGTTTAATTTCAGGTTTGCTGTTACACAAAGCAATAAACTGACCAAAAAACAATTGGCCTTATAGATATAAAGTGAACATTAAGGTTTTAATCAACAATGTTGTCAAAGTGTCTAGAAGAAATTAGTTTACCATGCATAGCAAAGATGGGTTTCTTGAGACTTCTAAAGAAAGCTGATATAGCCATTATCTGATTACTGCAACATACACTCAATCATTAATACAAAAGTCCTCTTTAATGATCTTCATTTTATGACCACAGCCATCCTAGGAAGAAGCCAGGAGGTGGGAAGGGGAAAGTAGTGCTTCTTGCTTCTGTTTATGCCAATTCTAATGGGGTTGTGACACTGAAGAATGCTAATTTGAGACTGATGTGTATTTCTTGGCCCTGATCACAAGATGTGGGTCAGACTTACGAGAGGTCAGCAGTATTTGATGTCCTGAGGGCAAAATGATGCTATTTAAGATTAATATAGAGGCTGGTCTTCTCCAGTCCCAGGGATTGCCAGTTGGCCCATCAAGACAGTGTAATTCCATGTTCTCTATGCAGGAGATGTGCTCTGGCATCTGCATGGAAGTGATGATCCTGCTCTTCAGGAGGAAAACCATGGAGAAAGTAAAGATTCATAAGGGGTCTGGTAATTATTTCTCAAGTTTGTTATGGCAAACTGTACACTGTTGTTATTTTGCTGCTGGCTTCTGCTAATAATTTGTTCTTGGTTTTTAAAGAATAGATCCCAAAAGAAATTTGTTGCCATCTGACTCAATCAAAACAGAAGGAGTCACAATAAAGAAACTATCTTTCAAAAAAAGTAAGGACTGTGTTCTCTGAATGTAGATTTTTTAAAATGACTTTGGATTTTGTAGATTGTTCTCATTATACAGCTATTTATGAAGAAGCATTATTGCTGTCTTTGTCATCAGAAAAAGCCTTGAGAACACTGTCTGCCACCTAGGATTAGTATTGCCACAAAGTAAATTTTCTCTCAATATTTTTGTAGATGTTTTCACAGGTCTCTAATGTTTCACATTAGAGAAAATGGAACAAACCCATCCATTTTTCCTAACATGCTGGTGGGTGAACCCCACTATTATTGCAAATTAAAATTATTTAATAGTGCTGCCTGTGAAAGTGTTGTTTTTACAGTTGTCAAAACCCTCAAACATTGATAATTTTGTTTAACAATACATTATTTTCTTTTAGTTCTTCTAGCCATACTGCAAGTGTTATCTTATGATTCTTTAAATTTCTATTATTGTAAATGTACTAGTATGAGTGAATAAATAGTTGCTTAAAATAGGTATTGATTTTGCATCTATAAAAGCAAGATACTGAGAACACCAATTATATGTTTACCTCAGAAATATTAATTTCTTTATGCACCATTCAGTGCGTGCTGCAAGTTGTAACTCTTTGGACATAATGTGCATCATTTAAGTCTCACGTAAACTTGTAGAATAGTCTTGTTCTGAATCAGGAATTAAATGTATCCTTGAGGAAGGTTTCTAAATATCTTGACTTTAATGACTGGCACATTTTAGCCTTTTTTTTTGTTAAAGTCAGCCTCAGAATTAGCTTTTTGTTGCTCCCCCTCCCTCATGTAATTCCTTCTCCTGTCTGGAGAATCTCAGCTGCTAAAACCCATCACTGCCAAATCTGCTGCAAACTATGGACAAAAGAGAAAGTTCAATGAAACAGGAACACTCGAGCTTCCTGTTTGTGCCATGCTGCGACTGCTAAACAATGGAGTCGCAGCAGACCTGTAGGGTATGTAAAAGAAATGAATCTTTAAGAAATGTATGTTTCCACACGCTGACAGGGGTACTAAACTCCCATGTTTTCCTACCATATGAAATTCATCACTGTGTATAATTCTATCTACATTCCTGTGGTTCACTTCCTGCTGCAGCCATGACAAATGTCCTTTTATATTTAGGGATTTTAGGGTTATTCATCTTTCATTTCTGTTGTTATCAAATCTGTATTTCAAATATCTGTCTGCATCTTGCTCATTCCAGTGTGATGTATGAATCTACAGATAATATATGCACCCCTTGCTTAAATATACCCATAGAAACTTCCAGAATTGAGTTCACTCTTCTATTTGGCTGATATTCTTCCTTGAGCACTGCACCCCACAGCAATCCCTTCACCACCATCAGTTCACCTGAACTTCCTCTGCTTTTGAGAACAAACCCATCCATTTTTCCTAACAAAACACTGGAAGTCTATGAATGATTTTTGCTTCCTAGGGTGGACTTCAAAACAAATACCTGTATACACAAATGTACATTTACACACATACAGTGGCCATTTGCTTGTGCTGTGGTCCTGGGGGAAACCAAACCTGAGCTGTCAATAATGTAACCTCCTTTAGAGTACAGGTCACAGGTAAGCCTGAATGGCATCTTAATGATTCTTATCTCTCTCTCTTGACTCAGATTTATATGTTAGGATATGAATACAGGTGAGATGAGTCCAACCCATACTACTGAAATGATCCATTTGCAACAACAAGGCTCATGCATCTAATGCTGTAAAATGTGCAGGGAAACGAGAGGTTTCCAAAGCACAATCCAAGACTGATCCGGAGAAAACCCAAAACTAAAATACTGATCAGATTTGTGGCAGACTTAATTTAAGAAGTAATACAATTATTAAGGTTGTAAACAATGAAAAGGGGAAGAGAGGAGAAGATATGAGCATTGGCAGAACAGTCATGTGTTCACAGAAACATACACAATTAGGTAGCTGTGAATCAAAGTAGTTCTAGTTACTACTAGGTCTGGTTTATGTATGATCTTTTTAACTATAAATAAAGTCATCTCTCAAATTAGCTATCCGGCTAGGTTCCTTTGGCAAGGTGTTTCCTTCAGGCATTACAGTGAAAAGTTCGTTTTGAAGTAGGATTTAAAAGGCAGACGCAGCTGGCATGGATTAGAGATCCTTATGGAATGAAAGAAAATTAATACTGTCATGGGAGGGAAAGGTGGACATGATTTGACTCACCGGTCTTCCTTCTGTCTAGCAGAGACATCATATCTGTCACTTTAGAAGAGCCCACTCCAGTTGTGAGATTGACCGTATTAGCCATTTCCAGGAATTTCTAGTTTGCAAATCTTACTCTCTTCCTCCATCAAGCTCCTGTTAACATTTCCCTCAAAGTAAATCTTGCCACCAATGTGAATAAATATATTAAGAGTAATGTGTAGTTATTGCAAGTACTCTAGCCCGGCCTGCACATAAGCACTTCAGGAAGTTTCCCAATCCATTCATGTACAGCCACAGTGCGTTCTCCATCAACCCTCACATGTTCTTCACTCACAACATTTAGAAGGAAGAATGGAAGTGAAAGAGGGAACATGCAGAAATATATGCTGGTCATAAAAAGCAGCCAGGCTCCAGAAAAAGAACCCAAAGAGCTATTCCTATTGTAACAGTTTCCTCTGGTTCAACTGAATTTTTTCTGTTTGCTGTTTATTTTCTCTGTAGCTTTTAGGTTTTTGCAATTCAAGTCATTCAACAAGTCAAGAGTTCCTCTTTACTGTTTCCACAAACTGAATTTTTTAAAAAATTGTACTTTGAATTTCATATTTACTGTTGTATTTAGGAAATCTCTCTTGTCTCCAAGTAACTTAAATGCCAGGATGTTTCCTACCTGTTTTATGGGATTCTAATTGATCATATATTTTGCCAATAATGTAATTAAAAAGACAAAAATCACAGTTATTCCAGAGTGAGAAGCTGTCCTAGAGCTTTAGATCACCCTGATTTGAGGTGCTGGAGAAGTCAATGATATAATTAAGAAAGTCCTGCAGTGTTCATAAACATTCCAAGGTTATCTTCCCCAGACTGGTGTTTTTTCCTTGCCTTGCCACTCCAAGCCCTGTACTTGCCAATACATGCCACAGGGAAAATGGAACCCTCACAGACGGTTTCTGCTGTGCTTCCAGCAATCTCTGTCAGCTGGACAAAGGATACTGAGGGTGGCTTTAATTTACTCTTTCCCTTTTATCTGGAGTAAAGGAGCAAAAGGTCTGAAACTCTCACTTCTTCTCTCTTTGTGAAGGGTAATATATTCAGAGCTCTCAGAACACAAGCATCGAGTACTGTACATGTGTTGGACCAGGGAAAGAGTGTTACCTCTTGCATTCCTGGAAAGTCCAAACACATTTAAGTCAAAGGCAACCAAATTTCCAACACCTCCTGCAGTCTCCATTTTGGAAGAGGAATTCTCTTAAGAGGTACTATTAAAGACTGCCCAATAAGGGATTTCTGGAGATCATTTTTGTACACTTGGTATATCTTTTAAAAGGGTTTTTTTAATTGCTAGGAAGAGTCTTAGAATACATAGGAATATGCATATACACATATGTCTCTAATGACACTCCGGTGCTTTTTACCCAGACGGATTTATCTTGTAGGCTGTGAAACAGACCTAGCAAGCAGGGAAGTCTGCTGGCTCAATAACAGCAATAGAAGTTAGATATCATAATGCTTCCATTTCATTAGGGAGCTATCTGTCTCCTGGGTGTGGCTGGTTATGACCCAGGAAAAAGTGGATATATGGCTTGACACGGTATAGAAAACATAAGCTATATATTAATGACCACAGGCTGTTTCTCTCACAAGGACAGTTCTCTTGGTTCCAGTTGTACACTGTTTGACCTGGCAGTAGCTGGAAAGGGAACAGATGATTCAGTTGTTGTAATTTGTAAAAAGCATCAACAATTTTAACCTGCATTTTCCTTTCAGTCATACCCTCATCTCAGTTAAAGCTTCTTGTTTGATGTTTTCCTTCACTCTGAGCATCCTTTAAAGCACTTGAGATGAAGTCAGGTAGGTAAGTAGCATATGGTATCCTCTGTGTGTGCTCTAACAGCATTAGCATACATCAGTAAAGGAAATGGACTATTTCCCCATTCAACCTAAACTCATTTTTGCCCTCAAGTGCCATATGCATATGGCAGATGAAGGACAAAGAGGATCCAGTGACATTATTGTATGGTTTGGGGTACCATTTAGACCAACCATAGCAGATAATTAGACAGATAAAGGTTTCAGTTTAGGTGTTTGTGTATTCTAGGAAAGTACAGTCTATCAGCCAGTTTAACTCAGTGTCCCCAGTATCATTTTGGTGAGGGGGGTGACAACTGCTGTGTTTCACCTCGAGTTCTAGGTTGAGACCCATATCTTAATAAGACATTAAAGCCTTCCCTGCAAAGCCTTGCTACTTTTTCCACATATAGAAGCTATATTAATGTTCAGTCATATTGCTCAAGAAGAAAACAATACATCTAGCTAATCCCACATATTCACTTTGCATTATACCTTGCTTCCCATTTATTATAAATTTCTCTCCCTCTGCAATAAATTGATCCTTTTCTTTTTCTTTTCAGTTTTTCTGATTCCAAACCTCTCACTAAGCTTGATTTGCTGCTTTTGTTGGGCCACCTAAACTGTGCCATGTGTATTACACCTCAGGGTAGATCATTAATTCTTACCTCTTTGATTTAGCTGCCCTCTCAGTCAGATTCCTGCATCATTTTATCTCCCTCAATTTTTTTCTGCTAGTTTGAAACTCAGCTTTGGTTCTGCCTCCTTAAACATTAGAAGAAAGTACATTTCTTCTTCTTTGACCTCATTTTCTCACCTGACAACACTCGGCTTTTTTACTGATGTCTCCCCAAATCATGTTTTTTCCATTTAGTACTAAGGTTAGCATTTCCGTGTTTCAGCAAAAGCAGCTATTTGTGTTCCTATGATGTTCAGAGTCATCCTATGCGTCTGCCTGTGCAATTCTGAGTTCAGTGCCAAAACAATTTGGGAATTTGTATTAAAGCTAGAAAGCCTTTCTACTATCTTGATAGCTTAGCTGTATTTGCTGTCACAGTATTAATACGAGCCAGTTGTTTCTGCATTCCTCAGTACATTTCTGTGTAATCTCTTGTGCTCTGTATCATTGTTGGTCACCGGTTTCTAATCAAACATTTTCATATGCAATGATACATTCATCAAATAGCTGGTAACATTTCTGTTACTATGCAAAAATTCAGGCTAAGCTTTCTAAGTAACTTTCAGGCTATATCTACAGTTGAACCATTTTCATATTTAATTTAAAACTAACTTTCTTCACATTTTACTCATTTAGTCCGAGTTCGCATTCGTACTCTCCTCAGAGTCACATCCCATACTTCACAACACTAGCAGTCCTTTAATCAAAGTTAGGGTAATGTATCTTTCTTTTAGCAAATAGTGCCACCAAAGCTTAATTGTTAATGCTCTTCAGCTTAGATGGTCCACAATTGCTTGTCTCAGTAGTTTTAGCTCAGTGTAATACTCAACAAACCACCACACCCACTGCAGATTCATCAAAAAAAGCATCTGATCTAACAAGAGCGGAAGCTGGCTTGGCAGCCCTGGAGATCAAAGTACACTAATGTATTTACAGGAGCTGAACATGAAACCATACAACCTTTGACCATATTTAGCGGTGTAATGTGTATCACTTTTTATTCTGGAAGCCCTCTTTTGCAGGTCGGTCCTTCAGAGCCAGTACTCATTTAGTCTTTTTAAGTCCAGAGAGCAGATCACGCACTAGCTACGGTTATGATTTAGTTTCATTTTGTATATACCTATTCATCTTCAACCCTTATCAACGCACCCAAACCACACCAACTTGTTTCAGTCTTCAGTTACTACTAAAGGGAGCCATGACAACACTGATCTCCGCCATCTTCACAACCACCATCTGCTTTTTAAATTAATATATAGAACAAAATAATTTTTCTCTGATAAAAACCCACGACTTCATCTACTACATAGCTTAAGAGCTCATTTTCACAGAAGCACTTTGCAACCTCCTCACTATGCACTGTAGAAATTGGCGCCTAGGAAGATTTTTTTCTGCTTTAAGAGTTTGTCTTCCAAGTATGGGTTCAGTGCACAAACAGAACAGACCATGATAGGGAACTAGAGGTGATAAATACAAAAGGGTTTTGTAGAACAGCAAATATCTCAACTTGCCATTTGGTCTAACCAGAGCCAAAGAAGAGCAGTACACAAGCTTCATAATAAAGGATTTTTAGGGACAGCAGCACAGGAAAATGAAATGCCATTTAGTTGTTTTGACTGGATGAGACAGCACTTGCCGGAACAGGCAATGGGCAGGTTATCATTAATGTTGTGACCAGCACAGAGCAGGCAGGAGTTACTAGGTTTTGGTACATGTGGTGTGACAGATAGAATGACACTGCCCTCCAGCCTCTGGTAGGATACTTTTCCTATTCTGCCTTCCTTTCTCTCCCTGACACTTCTTCCTGGCTGTGCTTGGCCATGCTCTGATCACCAGTGCTCAGAACCTCAGCTGAACAGGCATTCTGGCTCATGGCAGAACGTTCCCTGTATTATCTTGGGCTTTGCATTACTGTAATGCACTAAGAGCTTTTATTTTATTTGTTTTGGCTGGAGAGTGGGTGTGGATTAACAGTACATAATACTGATTTACTCCAAGGCTGTTGTGTGATCTCCAGCTTTACAATCCAGCTATTGGTAGGAATTTACCAAAGGCCTTGCCCCCCCTGCAGCTGGGACTAAATTTTCAGAAGATTTCTTCTCCCTTTTAAGCACCTAAATAAATGTCAAGATTTTCCCAGAGCTCTACATGTTCAGTGCTGTGTGGACTGGCACTATGAGGTTGGCTCTTGAAAGAGTTCTGTGAAGTGGGGATTGTGCTACTTACTGTTTGTCATGCTTCTTAAAATGAGACTTAAAATCATTCCCAGTATTTTCAGTCATTAGAGATCATAAGGAGCTATGTACCACGTAAATAATTACATCTCTGCCTGCCCCTCTCTCTCTCTGCAACTCTCTGTAGAGAAGATATTTCTTTCCTAACAGAGACTGGCTCGCTCATCTGTGACGCTGAATCCCTGCAATTCATAAATGGCTCACCAGAGGTAGTGGGGAAGACTGGATCTATAATACAGCTGGTAGAGGTGCTTGAAGCAGTGGCTCCATTTCCAAAGCTGATGCTTTACTTTGGGATCCATGCTAGTGAAGGATGCTGAGTTTGTATAGGTTATTATTTACACCATTATGTCAGTCATATTGTTCAAATACATTTAAATAAGTTAGTTTTTCTAAAATTTGAACCAATTCCTGAATTACATAAATTATTAAGTACTCTGCATTCAAACTTTTTACAGTATTTCCTGGTTCATAGTTTGAAGGAAGAATTTCATGAGGTAGGAATGCCACATTAATTTTACATTTAATAGTGATATTTCACTGCTTTCAAAACTTTTCACACCATCTCATTTCTTGCAGTCATTCCCATTTCTTGTAGCCATTCCCATGTCATGTTTTTATCTGCCAAGATGACATGTTCAAAGAGCTTTAGCAAAGCTTGTACGAAAAACTTATACGAAAAATCAGATGTTGAATAGTACTTCCCAAATGTGAAAGAGATACAGCAGAGTGTTTTAGAGGCAAATTAATTATGGAATAATTCCTAAAAATTGTGGCAGTAATTAATAAGTGAGTAACATGCAGTATTTAGAAGTGAACAGCAGTTAGCAAACACTATGCAATGCTTTGTGACTGTAATACAAGAAACAGTCCTGTACCCATTTACTGATTACGAGTATTAACAGATTTCTGTACCTAATGATGTGTCTTGTGCTTATATCATTGAGTTCTAATCTAAAATGTGACTACTTTTAAAAAATAGCACTTTCTTTCTTGCATGCATTCACAGGAGAGAGAAACAAGTTTCCGTAAGAATTTGCCTGGGTTGAGAAACCAGCTGTGATTAATTCAGAGGAGACAGTGGCAGAACCACACTGGCTCAGAGAAATAAATTAAGCACATCAGGAACAATGCATGATATAATAGGAGGGCTCAGGTGGCTTTCCTCTTACCTATTCCTTGGGGGGCAGGCATGACTGCACCCTTTTTGTAGCCCTACGAGGTAGCCTTTAAGCTTTGTCAAGCAGCTCATACACAGCCCTGAGAACAGAATGAGTGAGACCTGTTCCCTTAGCATATAGTGAGAAAGGTCTCCCTGGCTTCTGCACACATCTCTGATCTGGCTCTGAGCTGGCACTGAATAAAATTTTGCAATTTGTGTACTGTCAATGACACTTTTTTCTAGCTTGTTCAATCAAGCCCACCAGCCAACATCACTGACCTGCAAGGCCTATTTTAGTACATCTCCATCAGCTTCTTGTTTTAGATCATCAGGGAAGACCTTCAGGGAAGGGACTGTTTCTTTCTCTATGTTTGTATAGCACTTACAGGAGACAACTAGTATGAACTGGCAAGTCTTCGAAGTAAGTTTACTTCACCTGAAAAAGGAGAAAAAAAAAGGTGGTGATGAAAAACAAAAAGAACAGAAACATGACGACTAGAGCCCAAACAAATTTTGAGAACTGGACAAGGAAAAGTAGCATTTTAACTTTTAAATGGAAGAAAGCTTATTGTTTACCTCATTAGCAACATACAGAAAAAATCCCGGGGAACATTTTTACACAGTGTCACTGTGCTTTAAAACTCAAGGTTGTTTTATCATTGCCTTTGAAAGATCCCAAAGAGAATCAGCTTATTGAAATGCATTAAGACTGGTGACTTTCCATTAACGGCTTTCAATAGGATGAAAAAGTAACAGAAAAAAGGAAGTCTTTTTTGAGGAACTTTACACCTTATCAATACAGGCTGGGAGATGAACAGACCAAGAGTAGACCTGCTGAGAAGGCCTTGGAGGTGCTGGTGGGTGAGAGGCTGGACATGACCCAGCCGTGGGCACTCACAGCCCAGAAAGCCAAACGTGTCCTGGGCTGCATCCAAAGCAGAGCGGCCAGCAGGGCCAGGAAGGGGATTCTGTCCCTCTGCTCTGCTCTGGTGGGACCCCACCTGGAACACTGCATCCAGCTCTGGAGCCCCCAACACAAGAAGTACACAGACCTGTTGGAATGAGTCCAGAGAAAGCCACCAAAATGATTAGATGGATGGAGAACCTCTCCTACGAGGAAAGGCTGAAACGATTGGGTCTGTTCAGCCTGGAGAAGAGAAGGCTACGGGGAGGCCTCATGGTGGCATTCCAGTACCTACAAGAGTTAAGGAGTCTACAAGAAAGATGGGGAGAGACTTTTTACAAGGGCATGTAGTGACAGGGCAACAGGGAATTCTCAAACTGAAAGAGAGTAGGTTTAGATCAGATAGTAGGAAGAAATTCTTTACTGTGAGGGTGGCAAGACACTAGAAAAGATTGCTCGAAGAAACCATCGCTGGAAGTGTTCAAGGCCGGGTTGGATGGGGCTTTGGTGTTGGA
Organism: Machaerirhynchus nigripectus; assembly: GCA_013397975.1. Taxonomy (NCBI): domain Eukaryota; kingdom Metazoa; phylum Chordata; class Aves; order Passeriformes; family Dicruridae; genus Machaerirhynchus; species Machaerirhynchus nigripectus. The sequence goes on from VZRQ01008947.1 coordinate 20,351, forward strand.
ACTACATGACCTTTAAGGTCCGTTCCCAAACTATTCTATGATTCAACGAGAAATGAACTTCTGTAATTTCTTAGATCCCCCTTTTTAAAATTGAGATAGTCAGATTTTGGCTAACAGCACAGTGGACTTCTGTAACATGTGCTGAAATTTCTGTCCAGTCAAGGAAGCCATCTTACTACAAAATTACTTTTAGACTTGAATGACTGACTCTTGAAGGTGCTCAAGTCACAGCAGTCTTCCAGGCAACAAGCTCTCATCACCTCGGGCTCTTGCTTCATGGCTTGTGGCCTTAGCGGCCTTGGAACTGGACAGGCAGCACTTGGCACCCCACTGAAACAGTACACTGAAAAGGGCCCAGTTACCAGGTATGAAGGAACTGCAGCAGTTCCCCTGAAGTCAAGCATGTAGATGCTTGCCACTCTGGATGGGTAATTTTATGCAACGAAGACTAGTTAGCTGGACTTTTTAAGACACATTAATCATGTGTGTGTGCACATCATTCAAAGAAAACCATGTGATTCATGCAGTATTGTCAAAATATTTACAAGACGACTGCTAATGAATTTAAGCTCCCATGTGTGGGGGTTTTTTTCCTTAAGCATATTAATATTTGGCAGGAGGCATCAGCCTGAACCTAAAAGAAGGCTCATCTTTCCTCACAATTCTTTCTTGAATAGCGGAAGCTTCAAATATGAATTATTGACAGGTTGAGATTAATCTGTCACAAGGGCATTAAGAATTTATTGTTTATTTCTGTTTTAAAAAAAGGAGCTTCTTTTAGATGCCTACATTACTTTAGATGCCTAAATTACTTATTTTGTCAAAGAAGAAGAAAAAATACAAATGCTGCATGTACATAAAAACAACCATGGACTGAATTTCTTTTCCCTCACTTTATCATGGGAAGGAGGGGGTTAAACTGCCATCCACTAAAAGCAGCGATTTTATGCTGAGGTCTCCAAGTCAGTGAATTTACATTTCGTAAGAACACCCTGAGGGGCTTTCAGTTACTTTGCTTAAAAGGTAGACAGATACATTTACAGCAGCACATGCAGAGTTCCATGTGCTAGCATGGCCACAGATTGGCTTTCTGGAACACGTGTGTTCGGGGTGACTCGGTTCTGAGCAGGTAATGCACCAGGACACTTTTATGTGTTGGCTGGGAATACAGATCAGTAAAGAATGCGACTGTAATTACCAGTAACGAGGGTATAAATTTCTGATCCCTGCTTTGTTGGCTCCAGTTTGCTAGGGTTTCTAAGCATTTACATTTTACAATTGCCTTATTTATAGCCTGGAATTTGGTGCACTAGTTTTCATGCACATGAAATGCTTTTTATTGCATATGGTAGGAAACTACTGCCTTCACAAGCTAGCCGTTCATAAAAATATTACAGCCAATTTAGTTTAAAATATTTTAATGATTTAATAACAGATTACTGGAGATTTTTTGTTGGAACACACAAATTCTATAGATCTTCTTTTTCTTATTTCAAATAAATAAAACCCCTGTATCATTGTGTTCAAATTCATACAATTACTACAAAGAAGTAATTTGTAAATAAAAACCAATATTATTCCATATTATTCCCCCAAATAAGGCTATACCTACAAGGTGGAGTTACAATGGGAAACGTGGCATCTTAGTTCACCTGTAGCTTCAACCACACAATATGCAAGACTTCAGTTTTCACGTCTATTTCAAAGCCGTTCAAGCAATTCACCTGTGCAAATCATTCCATCCACTTCTTCATGTGGATCAGATGAACTGGGTTTGGGGCCAGGCTGCCATTCACAGCAGGACATTTGGAAAAGTGCCTTTTTTTGTCTAGCTTTCCACGACTAGACACTTGGAAGGTCTGCATGTTGGTGGGCTTGGACAACTGGACATAGAACCTCTTACAAGTATTGTAATAGTGAACTAATACTTGAATATTATATGTGTCCCCTGCACCTGGAAAAGTATGTGAGACTTATTGTCCTTATACTCTGTTTTTTTCAACACCCATCATACTTGCATCACAGCCTGGGGCTAGGCTGCCAAATCACTCAATAATAACACATTCCAAATCTGTGCCCTTCTGCAGTTAGAGCAGTGCCTGTCTTCAATAATATCTTGTAACATTTTAAGAATAGCTCAAGTTGACTGAAGTCAATGAGTTAGGGGGTCACCTTGCCTCACCAGTCAAGTCCTAAATCAATTTATCAAATTAATATGAACATTTGGTGTGGACTTGGCTTTCCTCCACAATGAATCAGGCCCTTTGTAGAGTCCTGTTTTCTGAGTCAGGAGATAAAATTTCCAGGCTTTATTTCAATTTTAGCTCTTGATTTCAGTAGAGTTGCACCAGATTTATAAGCATATCAGGGACAGCAGAGTTTTCCTCTTCATATTTTTCTTAGAAAACAACTTCAATGGAAACGTCTAAAGGTAACTGTCTGACTCCGTGTTTAAGTGATTTATGATGAAGATGTCAGTGATACATGATTCTCTTGGAAATACTTCCTGTGGGATAGGCTGAGGTTGGTCATGAATGAAGGAAGAAGAAGAAAAAGATGAGATCACAGCTCCTGTATGAGTTGTCCATGGACCAGCCTCTTACAACAGCAGGGTCCACTATGAGCCTGCTTGCCTCTTCCCACCTGCTTCAAACAATAAATAGCATGAAATGAGGCGAGGAGGAAACAGACTACAGTCCTGCTTCCCTCCACTTTGATACATAATTGAGTGAGAATGCAACAGAGTGCTCTTGACCTGAAAATATGGTTGAAAGCACAAAAGAGCATTGTTCATGTTAACACTATTTTCATTAGCATACTACACAACTCAGACATAGCAGCAGCCAGAACCTGGTGCTGACTTCAACCCTCTCCTGTCTTCAAAGTGCAGCTAACTTCTGGCTTTTACTACAAACATCACAATAGCAGCTACTCCTTCTAGAAGAGCTTGAACCATCTTCAAACTGTGGAGAAGATCACGTGAGCACAAATGAAGATACTCCTTGGTAGGCAGGATTTCCCCTTCTGCTCGCCCAAACACATAAAACCTTCCCCTGACCACTAGTAAGGTCTGCATATCAACCATGCATGACTGGGTCTAGCATCTACTGGACTACAGTCTGTTTTATGGTGGTCTTACCTGATGGACAATGTACTTGAAAAGTAATCAGGAATGTAACAATTTTATTTCAGGGACAGGAGCAAAAGCCCAGCTTCAGAGCTGAGTTTCACTTCAGCACTGAATGAAAATCTTTTTAAAAGTGAAAAAGTTAAGAGGGACATTTAGACCCATATCCACCACAGGAGTAGTAAGAAGGTGACCAACCTGCTTGCTTACAAGTGGAAAAGGTGAATTTAAATTCATGTCCCGCTTTATCCCTACAGGAACTCTGGCCTCTATGGTGGATACCAGGAATCTAACCCCTGACTTACAGAGTAACTCTTTGGACTGGAGAATGGTGAACCATTCACACCACAAGATACCTCTGACAAGGCTCAGAGAAATTGGAGAGGCAGGTAGGTGGGCAGACATGCAGTACAAATCACCCCTGCACCCCTGCTGGACATATAGGGGGTCACCAGTGCCCCAGCTGGTCACATTATTTCCCAGGGAGTCATTTTCTCTTCTCTTTTTCCCTAAAAATTCCAGCCTAGCCCTGAGAAAGAAGTTTTCCCAAGAAATTTTCATTGGAACAAACACAATTCCATGAAACATTTTGTATTTTTGTAAAATTATATATTTTGACAGAAGAATGTTTTCTAGAAGGGTTTTGGTGTTTTTTTCCAAACAATTGTCATGACAAGGCTCTAATGGATGCTAGGTGTGGTTTTGACAATCTAGATAATAGAGAGAAACATCAGCTCAAAAACATCAAATATTTAGGCCTGGTTCTGGAAGAGCCCACTGCTCATACTGACACTGTGCCTGCCAGTCTCAGGACAACACCTCAGATCATTACTCTGCCATTCTTACCATGTAGTAACAGAGTTTTTGTGAAAACACACCACCCCTCTACGCCACCACACTACTTTTACAAGTAAAAACCTCATTCTCAAAATATTTAACCCAAGTTTCAATGTAAAATTAATATAAAGAACAGAGAGCTAATGTTCCTGACCACATGGACTACTCAGAGACACCACATCCTATTGATAATAGATTTCCATGGTACCAGCAGCTCTGTTCCCCCAAAACTTATGCGACAAGTCTGAGGACGTTTAGAAGGGATGACCTTTCATGCAGTAAAGAACTTTTCAATGTAATAGTGGAAACAGAAATCCTTTGCTTTCCTCAAATCTCAAGACAGCAGCTTTTCATCCTGTGTTCAATCAGGCTCAGCAGAAATATTTAAAAGGAGAGAAGAAAGGCTTTGTTTTCACATGGCCCTAAAGCTGCTTCTCCCTCCTCCTTCTCCTCCTACCCTGTACTTCTGACAGACTTTTAGGTTCCATAACATCAAGCAAACTTTATTAGACTTGGAATCACCATGATTTTATCGATAGATTCTACGTTTAGAAAAACCTACCGTGTCCAGCTTTGTACATTTATGTGGATGTAACCTTCCTGAAAAGTCAGATTATTGTTTTATTCTTTTTTTCCATGTGGTTCACACCAGCAGAAGTGTGATCAGAGTGTAATTTCCAATGTTCTGAGCAGCTTTTTTAAGGGGCAGAAACAGCCATATATAGGCTTTCCCTGGATTTCAAGTTGACTTTTGATTAGCTTTTTGTGCAGGTATTCCAGGTGTTGCCACTAGTTAGACTCTCTGATTCTTGCTTTCTAATTATATACTCCACAATTACTATCACCTTCCATTTCCTTTTTGACATGACATGATTGTAGATGTATTTCAGGTACTCCAGGCACTAAAGCTCCAGCTAGGCATGATGCGACATAAATTGCGTGTTGCAAATTATATGTTCAGGTCTCAGGAGCACAGCTTCGTTCGTCAGCCTCCCAGAGGGGCTGGCAAATGTAACAGTGACAGTCACTTACCTGCTCGGGGAGAAAAGGGTATGGAGGCAGCTCACCCTCTTCTGCAACAAAAGAGGGGTGGAAAGGTGTAGCCCATGATTTGATGCACTGGCTGCTGCAGGAGAACAACACAAGGGACTCCTTGAGAAGGCCCTTCAGCTGGAAATAAAAAAAGGAAAAGCTGCCTGTTCCAACCTCAGTGTTGACCTGAATAGTAGAAGACATCCATGACCCTCACGAGTCTTTCTGGCTGTGGTGATGGCAGGTACATGGGCAGGCAGTGGTGTGGATCTCTCTTTTACCTAGGATTCCAGTGTAAATCAGCCACATGGAGATTTCCAATGTCATTTCTACACAAACTTTCAAAGTACTTCTTTCCTCGGTAATCCTGACCAAATGCAATGTGCTCAGATCTAAGGGCATTTTTCTTGCTATTTTGGCCTCTAAATACTATAGGTTCGGAAGGCAAAACACTGCTATTGCTTACACAGGCCCCTACCCATCTTCATGAAACCAAACTACCAATGAAGTTGTATGTCTTCCCATATGGGAAAGAAACAGCAAGTGCTATGCTAAAGCACAACTGTGTACTGCTTGAACTTTAACATGAATACCAATATTTAGCACCCATGGACACTAAAAAACACCTACACTGGTTGGCAGAAAGACTTTTGATGATTACATATCAAATCAGAGAAAAACACAGCAAAATAAAAACAACTGAAATGAGAATTTCTGTGTTTCTTTTTCAGAATAAGTTGAAAACAGGTCATGTCCTGAAATAGACCAACATATTTAAATCTCTAATGCTGTCTAGTGGTATTTCCCCTACAGAACATGACAAAGAGCACCAGAATTTTTTTCCTCAAGTGATATCACATTTTACATTATTTATGATTTTGCTGACTGAAAAAGTTTAACTGGGAAAACAACAGTGTACTGAAGTACAACACCTTATTTGTATTTTGAAATAAAGTTGGAACAATTTTGAATTTAAATTAATAAAGACTTGGCTAGAGCTGAGAACGCCTTATGCACAAAGAATCAGAGAAATATTTCTTGTTTTCTATCCCTTCCTTTTTCATCTCCAGAGGCCTCTAATGTTTCCAAAAGACAATCTGGCCCATCTTGAAGATTGAAGCCTGGGATAAACTAGGTTGTAGCAGAGCGCTGTGGATTATACCTGCACTGGAGATGTACTAAAACGAATGTGTTGTGCACAGTTTGACTGGGAAGGAGGTGTGAAGCATAGCATATAAGAAGTAAAACATGTGAAAGACCGTGGCAGCAATAGTGGGAGAGTTTAATTATCTAGACCTCAGAGTAGATTAGGGAAGGAAGCAAAGCTTGATCTGGTAGAGGACTGCTTTCTAATTTAATGTGTACATAAATCGACAAGAAAGGGAAGAGTGCCAGATGTGGTATTAAGCAACAGAGAATATGATTTAGAACATTAAGGTACAAAACCAAAAAAAAGGTAGAAGGTGCAGTGACTGCTAAGCTAAAAGACCTTCTGCAGCAGTATTCTCTACTCCAGCTACAAGGTGTATGTACCCTCCAAAACAGAGGGCAGAGGTACAAGCTGCCGTGGCTACACATCCTCGCTGGAGCAATAACTGGTCCTACCAAAAACCCCTCACCCCACTACACAGCTCTGCTCCAGTGCAAAATGCTGGTACAAGCAGTGTGCCTTCTGCAGCCCACCGGCAAACCTGCTGTCTCTCAAGCAGGCTACAGAGACCTCAGAGATAAACTATGGTCGTTTTACATCACCTCTGCCCTCTCTTGATCTGCTTAATAATCTGCAAAAGCAGGCGAGCAATGCCCGCAGGCTTGGGGGCCTGTTTATGTTTTAGCTGCCTCTCGAATGTGCTTTCCGGGTCACAGAGCTGTCAGGAGTCACCTCAGTTGCACACCAGAAACACCCCTCCCAAGGCAACTTCCTCCATGCCCTCCCTGCGTATGGGGAACCTCACAGCAGGTCTCTGATGTGTAACATCTTCATGCGTGAAAGGAAAAAGTTTATCAGGAGGAGACTTGAGCTTGTAATGACAGTGGGATGGAACACAACACAGTAAATCAAACACAAAAATGTACCAAGGTGCCACAAAAAACCCTAGCGTAGACACACAGCAGTTATCTTCTAGGAAGAAAAAGGGATTTACTTGGGAACCATGTCAGATGTTTTTCTTCATGAGGAAATAGAAGCTTTCTTCCAAAAGGTGTTCTGGCAAGTTTCATGTTTCTATGTGATTGCCCTACAAAACATTGTTTAGAGCTCTTAACACGAGGCAGCACCACCACTACGCCGTGCCTTGGGTAATTTATGAGCTATTTCACATACAAGGCCAGGTTCTGGTCATGTGCCACACGCTATAAGAGTAGAGCCACTTTCACCTCAGTATGTCCAGATCCAGAGAAGTTTGCCACCCAGGCCCCAACCACTGTTTCAGTTTCCTCAATTGCACTGTTATTATATTATTTAGCAGGTCTGCCAATGACATAGCGTTCAAAATGGAGCAATTATAAACACTGGCAGGAAACGCTGGAGTAGCAAATGCTTTTTAAAAAATGGCAAGGATGTGAAGAAACTCAATGGAGATCTTTCATCTGATACATGAAAAGCAGATGACCAGGGATGGAATCAGTGAGGCCATGAAAGGGAATGAGTGAGAAGTCAGTGACAGATGAGACTGATGCTGCACTGAGCCTGAATTAATATCCTTTGCCTGAGTATTTACAGAAGAAGTTGAAGGTCACATCCCGGAAACAGGGATCCATTTTCATGAGGGGAAAAAATGAAATGCTAAAAGACTTTATGATCCAATCTGGACAGGTAGTTAGTTAATTAGAACTATTAAAAGTTGACAGGACCTGAGACTTAGATTAACTGCATCTCTGAGGTTGGAAGGAAATAGCAAGGGAAATTGGCAAACCTTTAGTAATACTGCTTGATAGCTTCCTGAGGATGGTATATCTGGAGATGCCTAAAAGTAACTACTCCAACTTTACCTTTTAAAAATAATAGTATCTCAAACCAAACTAAAAAACAAACCAAAAAAAAGGAAGATTTTTTTTCTTTTTTAAGTCAAGGGAGGATTTAGGAGTCCATTCACCAGTAATCCCAGCTGCAGCCACAGAACGGATATTGGAAGCATTAATATGGGATGGGGTTATGCAACACGTAGAAACGGCCGGCCCGTGGATAGAGAGGCAGATGGATTCATGTCACGTCTGTCAAATGTGCTTTAAGTTCTCTCAATACATTTCTCAACAGAGAGTCAAAAGTGAAGCGATGGGCATAATTTATCCAGATGGAAGAGATTAATTTGGTGCTGCACCTGACATAGAGAGATTGTTCTGGAGAATGAGTAAAGCACAGCACAGGAAAAGCACAATAGCAAATGCCTTCAAAATTATCTGTGGGACAAGAAGCAAGGTGTCAGCAAAACGGCACAGTTCAGGGTGACTAGAGGGACAGGAACAAGGCAATACTCCCAAATTTAAGCACCCTACCCATTTTTATTCAACTTTTATATAAATGGCCCGCAGGGGATATAATTTTTAAAGTGGAATTTTTTTGCTGATAGCACGTAAGTGTAAAATGGTGCACAGAGCAAGCAAATTTAAAATGATTTGAATAAATTAGGCTTATGGACAGATAAAGGGCACATCCAGTTCAGTGCAGCAGAGTAAGACATAATGACTGCAAGGCACCAAATATAATCATAGGCAGGAAAAAGGAAGGAGAAGAGGGAATACTGTCCAGGGGAAAGGATATAAGGTAATTACTGATCAAATACTAAATGAATGCTTAGAATAACTGGGGAAAAAAACAAAGACAGGCAAATTCTTCATGCTTAAAAAGACAAACAAATTCTTCATACTACACCCTGAGTTGTCTCGTCAGTAAAGCTGAATTGAGACATCTTTTCCAGCACTCTAAAAATGCTGAGATAAAAATTCAAGAGTTTGAAAGTAAAGAACTGCATTGTCTCAATAAAGACACAACATGAAAAGACTTATAAAATATATTGTCCCCTCCCCCCAGCAAACAAACATGCAAATTATTTTCTTGCATTTTGAATGTTAATTTGGGGTCTATTTCTGTTAAAAAAAGGGAAAAAAACAAGCATAAATAAATTGAAAGGTAGTTATTACCGGTGAAAACAGCCTTTTTACTGCAAAGGTTATGACATTAACCCAGGGAAAAATTCATGAATATTCACAATCACCATTTGTCATTAAGAATCATAAAATTAAATGTTGAGTAGGGCTTTAGAAAACTCCTCCAGCCTACTAAATTCCCTCTTCACTACTTGCTATTATGCTAGCATATATCACAACTTTTTTTTTTTTTTTTGGCATACATTTTAGCATATTCCTGCAAGTTTTCCTTATCCATCTCTACAAGGAAAAGAGAATGAAGCTAGAAATCATAAAGACCTGTAGAAACCTGCTAAAAAATGAACAAATAAAAATTCAGCCAAGGACTTCTTCAGGTGTTTGTAACCGAAGAAAGGAGTTCCCTCAAAGAAACACAAATATTAAAAGAGGACAAAATTGCTGGGTTTGCTCTTAAATATCTCAGAAGCTATTTAGTTTTCACATTTGCACCTGTCAGATTTGCTACAGCCACCAGGTGCTACGTAATATGTGTGCAAACACAATGGAGAGCCTTTTGCAAGGAAATAAAAGGGCTGGAAACCTGACTGGGGGGAAAAAAAACCTAGGAGGCAGTCATTTCTCAACCAGGAGCAGCCACTGGCAGGTAGAAGGACTGAATAAAAAAGATGAAATTAGGTGAGATGCTTCAAATACAAACTCAATAGGCAAATGGCTTGCCAATATTCTGCAAAGCAAGGAAATGGCACAGGCATGGAGCACAAAACTCCAGGGTCTGCTTACGGAGCAAGAGTAAATTCTGTGGAAGGTGCTTCTAATGCCAGAGGGAAGTGATGAGAAGCCACAGCAATAAATGAAGAGCCACAGTTAAAGCAGAACCCACCTGCATTCAGAGAGCAAAGTGGTCTCCCACATGGAGCAAGAAGTCCATGTGTGCGTACATGCACCGAGACACACAATAGCTCCCAAAACGTTTATGAAAGCTCCGCTGTTTATCTACATATCCATTCACCCTCATGCCATGAAAACCAATGTGCCAGTGGAGGCCCAGCTGTCAATCAGCAAGGAGAATAGCTGTCCCCAGTGTTAAAACATCCCAGGCCATTTGCATGTTTACTGTGCTCAGTGATTAACACACTGAGAGGGTGACAGGGCCAGGATAATCCACAGAAAGAGAACAGCTACACTGGCAGAGAGATGGGGAAGGGTATCCAGGCATTCAGATCAAGGACAGGTAACAGGGAGTACATTCCTATCTGTCCCTATGTTTTAGAAATGAGGGAAAGCACAAAACAGGGAGTTTAAATCCTGGAAGCCAGAGCTGTGTCGTATGAGCTGAGACCAGCTGTCTGGGCTCAACCCCTTCCGGGGCCCACAGCAGCCCAGGTTTGTTCACCAGGGGCAGGGGGTAGATCCGTGCTTCAGTGTCCTGGAGAGCAGCAGGAGTTTTTGGAGTCATAGGCTGCAGGCTGCTCTCTAACCCCAGCTAATAAAGGCCATGCTGATGACATAACATCTGTCCCCAGCTGCTGCACAGGCTCGGCTCTGCTGGGTATTTTGCACTGTTAGCTGCATGTTACCTAGTCCCACCACCACCATCCCCTGTTCCAACCTCCGAATACCTGGGCTGTCTTTGGGAGGGACATTCCCAAAATACCTGAACAACCCTCTTTCCCCAGAGAGAGTGAGCAGTGCAATCGGATGTCAGTTTCTCACCCCACTTCCACATATCGTAGATGATAGAGCTCACCTTCAGTAGCTTGCACTCCCGTTGCATTCACCTCTTCCTCCTGGCCTATTAATATATACAGCCACTTGTGCTCATTGGCATGGTGACTGTGCTTATGTCAGTCATGCTTCTTTGTATTCTCCCTGCCTAGCCGCTCGCTGTTGTGCAAAGGATGCGTGCATCAGGCTTAACACCTGCTAGAAATCTCTCAGCTCTCTGTGCCTTTCCACCCTCCCCAAGCACTCTGACCTAACATTAAGTATTTTGCATTCTTTTTCCAATCTGATCCTCGTACTTTCTCCACTGTTATTTTCCAGCAATCCAGCTTTCCTGGTATTTCTTTCTTTGTTACATTTGCTGTATCACTGCATTCGAATTGCAGCCATTCAGAGCCATATTGATGGACAAAAAATTTTAAAATGCCTAAAAAATCCCAGCTCCCCTTCCTTTTCCCCTACCTCCCCTCGCTTCCCAGAAAAAAAAAAACCTGCTAAAACCCTGCAAGAGCAAAAAGTGAAAGACAAGCAAACTGAAATTGTTGTCTGGCCTGTCTGACTCACCAGCATGATGAATCCTGAATGTACTTCACACAGTGGTAACCGGGGGTCCTTGCTGCTGCCATTGGGGCTATAATACCCTGTCGCCTCCAAGGTACCTCCTTGATCCCTCTTGCTGGGACCAGCATGTATGCAATGGTACAAATAAGACCAAATCCTGTTCCAAAACCCAATCCAGTTTAAAACCAAACCTGACACCTATTTCCAGCCATATCCAATTCTTACTGTGGTATAGGTCTAACTATAAATGTATTCTCAGTCATAGATAACCAGAATTCAGTATTTCAGTAAAAGAATTTTGGCAAAACCCTGACAAAACTTAAATGCCTTGCAGAGACATCCCAGATTTTGGCAGTGTTTAAGCTGGTAAGGTTTCTGGGGTTCAGGGCAGAAACCCTGGGTTACTTAGAGGAAGATTCCAATTGAAAACATAGCCCTTGCTGTGTAAAGCAGATGTTTTGGGATGAAATAACATCAGGCAAACACTTGAAAAATGGGCTAATTACAGTACGAAATTAAAATACATTTTAAACCCTTACCACTTGTTTTGTCCCCTGAATTCTGCATTCCATATTGCCTGTATTCATTTAGATACTAAATGGCACAGTGCTACTGGTATGAGTTTACACTGTCTGTATCATTATGATATGTAGCACTATTAATGTTTAAACATCTTATTATCTCCCAAATACAATTTGCCTTCCCTCCGCAGGACTCCCTTCTCACAACAAAACTAGAAGTGCCTTGCAGATATATCCACATAAAGCTTCCCCCTACACTGCCCTTCTGAACTGCCCGGAGAACAACATGGAGACCCTAATCACAACACAGGGTTCAAAGCTTAACTTTCAGGAATTCACTTTGCACTGCTCCTATCACCTTGAGAAGAGCTGCACCAGGCCACCCGCCACCATTCATCATTTCCTTTTTTCTGAAAGATTTTTCTTTGCTCCGTTCACTTGCTGCGTTATTTCCCAGAGGACTGCTCCTGGATTGACTGGGCTTTAATTGCTCAGCCCTGCCAGGCTCAGGGTGGAATTTCACCTTCGCTTCTCCCCCTCCCTTGCCCTCCAGAGCTGCTGCAGCTCTTGGTGATTTCTGAGGAACAGCGATTAGCAATTCACTAAGTTTGTCCCTTTATTGCCTTTATGTGGAGACGCATGATGTAGGCCAGCTGATTTGCATTTCTTCCTGCTATCCCCTCGATGCTTTCAAAGAGCTATCTTCCTGAGATCTGTATTACTTTCCACTCTTCCTTTATTTCAGACAAAGTACAGTGTTGCTATGACTTTCCTCATCACTCTTTTCCTCCTCCTCCTCCTCCTCACTTATTAATGGACGCATTCCTTGTAAGCATCTATCCTCCTGCTGATGCATTTGTGCAGTCAGTTTTCATTCCCCAGACCAGCTTTAACCAACTTTGCGACTTCCCCCAATCCTCACCCACACTGCTTTTTGCAGGCTGTACCCTTGCTTTCATCTGCCTGCTTCTCTGTTGACAAAAGGGTACCTTATGCCCTCATATATACAAGTCATCCTTCATGTGTCTACAACAGGTAGAAATTTGCTGCCACATGAATCTTTGGCACAGAGCCGTCAGGCAAGCAGGTAAGGTGAACAAGGAGGATCTGCATTATCACAAGCCCTGATACCTCAAGAGCATCCATCAGAAGTTGCCTGCATCCTTTGCTATTAATCATTCCTCAGACTCCTCACAATGAGACTGAGTTGGAAGCAAAGGCTCTGCAATGGGCAAAAGGTGCTCATGTGAAGAAGGGCTGAGCTACCTTGTTTCTGCCTCTTTCCTATCATGTTAGAATAGCTCAGCACTGCCAAGAGGTCAAAAACCTGGGCCAAGTTTCCTTGCACTTCCCTGTTATGACTGGCTCCAGTTCTCACTCCTTAGTGTTGCTCGGAGGGTATTCATTTTGCCTGTGCTCACCTATCCATATGCTTTGGCCTGGACTCTTCTGCCCCAGGACACAAGATTGCTCAGTCAGTCCCTTTTATTCTCCCAGTGCTACAGGCACAGCATTTCCAGCACATGACCAAGTAGGTCCAAATCAAAGGTACACCAGCAGTGTTTTATGTTTTCACATGGTCTCAAACTATGCAGCCTCTAGTTGGAAACACAACTCGAAATATAACTTCGGCATTATTTCCTCAGAGGGGATTAGTTTCAGTGACTGTATACAAGAAAGTGAACTTCCCCTTGCCAACTCTTCCTCTTTGTTTTCCTGGTTGCTCTGCCCTCCCTTGAAGGTATATCATGCCTGCTAAGTATATGGGAAAAACACAGGGATAAGCAACGAGGACAAGGGGACGCTGAACAGAAGTCTAACATATGAGAAGACCAGAGAATAGACTAACAACTCCTGAGTTCAGTGAAGAGCTTGTCAGCTTCTTGCTCTTTGTCCAAGCCTGCAAGCTCCTTTGTGAAGAGGGAGGGGGCTAGACACACATCTCATCACCAAGGCATCTGTGCTCCAAGGCCACCCTTGTGCAGTGCATCCTTACTTCCTCACAGTAACACAGGAGTCTTACAGCTGCACATGAGAACTTCAGGATAGACACAGCTGGATAGCTGAAACCAAGCGTCATCACATCAGGCTGCATCTGTTGCGTATGTTCAGTGGAGCAGGGGAAATAGCCAGGGAAGATAAGAAGTAAATAGAAAGAAAGGCATCTGCATGAAAGCAGAATTCAGCTGAAAGACCTGCAGAAAGCAAAAAATATGGGCTTTGGCTGCATAGCCTCTGCTGATGGGCTTGCACAAAGGGCCTCAGTGTGCAGCAGGTATTCCAGCTCTGTCAGTGTGCAGATAATTAAAAACAATAATGAAAGGGAGGTTTTCTATGCCTGTGCTCTAGGCACAGACACAGCTCCTGAGCTGCAGAAGCTGAGTGGTCCCTCTGCAGCAACATTTGCATTACTGCTAATCTGTAATTGGGATCCCCACTTAGCTCTATGACTCTGTCTGACCATTTTCAGACCTTTACCATTCAAGTCAAGAGGCTTCTTCCTCTAGAAATTATATTAAGATTTGAAAACGTGTTTCCTATTTTGTATTAACAGGCAGCAATGATTTCTGTTCATATCTACATGAGTGCATTGTTTTCCCAGCATGCAACTCAAAAATAAAAGAAGAAGCATATCTATTTCATCATTCCTTGTAAAACCAGGTACATCTGAATTAAAAAATATTGATATGGTTACATCTGTCTCATCTAGCAACAGGAAATAACAATTAGGTCTTGCTTTCTCCCCCACAGAGTAAGGGCCAAATTCACTTACAAATCCAAGTGAATCTGAATTATAAATAAGCGACCCCTTACTTTAGTTTCTATCTTCTTATATCCTTCTGATTGCTGTCTTTCTTGATACACATCTCTTTCAAACCCTCATCCATGTAAATTATTCCATGTTAGACTATTTCAAATTCAGTTAGACCACGAGGATTAATTTCAGAGCTGGTGTGTAAGAAGGTGTAAATTCTACACTGGGGTGTGAGAAGGGACAAGATTTTCCATCAAGGCTTTGGCTGTCCTCCTCATGGATTTACACAGAAAGGAATCCCAATCCCTTTATCACTGCCAGGAAGAGGCTCAGGAATCTAGAAGCACACAAAACAGCAGCTTAGATTTATTCAGACTCATCTCTTAGTTTGAGTCTGATATGAGTATTGCATGGACTTGTCCCTTCCAAATTTAAGGCTTTGTCTGGAAATTGTGAGAGACGTTCTCTCTTAGGGAGATAATTCTGGAGTTAAACGAAAACCCCAAAAGGATATATAAAGATATACAGCCCCCAGTATAACTTAGGATATCCTTGGATCTTTAAATGCAAGCCACATGAATGTCCAGTGACACCTAACTTCATTTTTATTCACTTAAATGGGAAGCTCAATGACCAGAGCTGCCCCGTGGCTACAGCTTCCACTGAGCCCTGTCTGTTGACAACATTCCTGGGAGGAGAAAAAAATCAAGCCATTTATTCAGGTGACTTCTTATAGATGGAGGTTTGTATTTTCAGTTTTGCAAGTTTGAATGTTTGCAGACAATATAAAAATACATGAAACAGATAACAGCTAAAATCACCCCAACATTTACCTAGTTCCTGAATGCAATAAAACGTCCATTATCCAATGATAATTTTTTGTTGATGCGAATTCAGCGTGGAGATAAACAAGCACAACTTCAGAGATGCCAGTGTAACTAGCCCCAAGATAAATTTGGACCTGTAAATCCAGTCAGAACACAGAACCCCGCAAATACTTCAGACTTTCTCCAGCCTTGCTGAAAAGACCATTCCCTCTGCTCCTATGCTTTGCAAGGAAGTGAAAGATGGATTGTAAACCCTCAGCTTGCTGTCTCAAGTGAAAATTCTCACTGCAATATTTTTGGAATTCAGAAACTTCAACCATTTAATATGCTGGAACCTTTCCCCACTGGGCAACTGAAAATTATCACCACCTAATGATTATTCAGTGACATCTGCAAAATAAGTTTGATGTTTTTGGGCCAGTTTCTCTTGGACAGATGTCAGTATCATAAACTATGCTATCGTTAGCACTAATTGGTATCACTCTTGTCAAACAATCCGCAGTATGGCAAAAAAAGAGAAGGAGATCTCACATTAAATTTCCCTTTTACTTCTGCAAGTATTTCTTCATGTCACTTTCTCTTACCCCAAATGTTCTGTACCTTCAAAAAACAGAGGATTCACCAAGGAAAAATCTCAGGCTCTTCAAGCAGCATAAAACCCAGCATTCTGTGTGTGGATCTCTGCAGAGAAGACACAGACACTAAATCTCATTCTAAACTGTGTTTACCCTCAGTAAATATTTCTTCTTGCAAAAAGCATTGCCATGGCATTGTGCAAAGCTGTATAAACAGTTGTAATTTTGTCCTACTTTTTGATCCTTGCAGCTTGTGTCCAGGTTGCTGAATTGTTCAGTTGTCAAGGACAGGCTTAAAAATTTTATGCAGCGGCATAGCATGTGATGTAAGCTCTCATGCACCTGACATGTCACACATGAATAAGTCAGACTAGGCTTGTGATTCACTGTTGGATTTAAAGACAAATAAGAGTAGCTTTTCTATGTGGATAAAACACAGTGAGCTCAGCTTTGCAATTAGGAATTCAAAAAACATTTTAAATCTCAGATTTTGTTTTAAAAAAATCTATGAATCACTGGAAAGCTGCATAAGTTTTCCTGTGCAAACAGATGCACACTGGGTCCTTTGCCATTCCTAGATGTGCTGTAATCTGCTCCTGAGTGACTGGGATTTTACTTGTCCCTTTGCTAGTTACGGAGCTCCTTGTTCTTTCTGTGCTAGCCTCATATAATCCTCTTATGTCACACACTAAAGTGCTGTCACTGTGATGAACTTATGGTTTCTCTTAGGATATTCCAGGTCTACAGTGGGTATGGTACTGCAGGACAGGTTAGAAATCAAAAACCACCAACATTTTAGCCCAGTCATACTCAAACTTACTAGCTCTTGATGCATCCAGGAGCAGCAGGCAGCTACAGAGTGATTAACAGCTGCAGAAACGTATCAGTTTAATTTTGCCAGGTAAGCAGAAGATCAAAACATGCAGAATAACTAGCTACTGTCCAGAATTCCCTGGTTCATATTTGTGTACATCCCAAAGCTTCAAACAAGAGCATGAGCTCAGTTTAGACCTGTGAGCAGCACCCTTTCCACTGCCTTCACAGAAGGCATTCACATTTAATTGTGCAAGTTTGCAAAATTAGGGCCTTAATTTGTGGGCCCTTGATAATTTTTCACAGACAGGCCTCAAATTTGCCCTTCCTAGCCTATTGGCTTCAGTGTGAATTATATATGAATTTCCAGGGGCAAGATAAGGGCCACAGTCATTTCTCTCTTGGTTTCCAGTCATTTCTTTTCATTTATTCCACACCAGCAGTTACAAAAAGTGGTCTGGGGATTGGTGTGCTGTTCTGGCAGTGAGTAATAGGGAGTCTGAGTTTGTTAATATGGATACTCTTCAAAATAAACAGGTAAACTGAACCATAGCAGAGGAAAATTATTATGAGGGAAAAAGAGGGATTTATGTCTACCTCTGACAACCTGCTAATACCAGCCTCTCTCAACCAACAACTAGTCCACAGCACTTTGTTCCAAGTTCTTTTTCCAGAGAGACATTTCAAGGCAAAACTCCCAGAGAGACAATCACTCTCCCAGAATAAGAGACACGAAGGATATTAGAAAAACTGAAGGCTGATTGAAAGCGAAGATTTTAAAGGGCAGCCAAATTCCTTCCTATGGCAAACTAGGACACACCTGTCATCTTGTGCCATTTTTTTCTTTTTTCTTTTTTCTTTTTTTTTTTTTAAATCTCCTGGGCTCCGAGTTTAATACCTTCTTTTAAAAAAGGGTTTTTTGGTCTAGTCAGTGAATATGAGGTAAAGACACATTCATGTCCTTCAAAAAAGGTAGTAAAGCAAAGAGTTTCCAATTACCCTTTAATTAAAATATTAATTAATTAACAAAGTGTATTTATGGAATAATTATATCATTTCACACACCATCGATCATATTTTAAACCAATTCATTTAATTAAGTTGACATGTACACTGCATGCTCTCAGTGGAGCTTTTCTGAGAAACCAAGTGCATGTCTGCCTTTAAGGAGATTCAGACTGCACGGGGGAAGTTTACAATGGCCCACAGTGGTATTCAGCGCTGAAATGAAGGCACTTCATACTTTTAAGTAAATTTAATACCACTGACTGTATCCCCAAAGGCTAAAGTCCTCTATCTGCATAAAAGGCACTGGGAAGGCAGGAGCAGCACAAGCTTTCTCACTACCAATATCCCTCATTCTGACCTGGAGGGGCTGACTTTAATAAACGGTTAATCATTATCCTCTTCGCCAAGCCTGTTAAGCAGCTTAAGAAGCTTGGCATTTCTGTGGTGGGACTTAGCTAAGGCTACCAAATCATTTCACACAGCCTGCTGAAAGCCATCACATGCAGATAGCTCAGTGTGCTGGGGCAGCATTTAAAGAGAGCTCTGTGCACGTTGGCACATTTCCCCTTGGAGTCACCAGTTTTGCTCTGCCTCCTGTGCTCCCACGGGCTTGTGATAGGTTGTGGCCCTGACCCAAGGGATCATTGCTTTGGTTTTCCTTCCAGCATCTGCAGTCTGGTCTGCCTCTGTGCTGGCCTCCTCCATCCTTACTGTTTTTCTAAGGTTAACTCAGGATCTTCAAACATCTCTGCTCACAGTTTGGGTCTCTGATGCCCATTACAATCTGCTTCTGAATTAAGGATTCCAAATTACCTGTGCAACTTCTAGATTTTAAATCTATGTGTTTCAAGTGTTCCCCATTTGTTTTGGCCCCTCATAGAAAACTAATACTGTAGTTACAGAATTTCACACTTTCCAACTGCAATAAACCTCCCATTTTTGCAGCGGTTTGTTAACTGTTTCTTACTCCCTTGCTTAGCTTAATGTTAGCTTGCTGAACAAGCCATATTAATAATGCTACTTGTCTGGTGCTCACACTCCCTTTCAAATTCATAGAAGGGTACTTGCTGAACTGCTTTTAGGCATTCAGTGCTTTTCTGAGTACCTGTTCCCCAGAGTCCTTAGCTGCTGTTCTGCAGCTCTCTCTACTCACTAACTCCCTTCCCACTCCTCCCCACAGGGGATACCTCATAGAGTCCTTTGCTGCTTGGTCAAGCTCTACTCTGTTTGTACTTTGCAGCCTTCTCCCCACACAGCTGACAGTACTTGCCACCAGATTCCAATATATACCCACACAGTGACAGCAGACACATCCTGTTGCAGGTATAACAACAAACCTCACAAAATTCGTCAAGCAAGTTCAAATCTGTGTAGAGATGCTGACTTTAACTGATGTTAGTGAAGTAACAGGAATTACACCCATGGGGATTTTGTCCCAGTAATGTCACTGAAATGGGCTATTCATGAACATGAATATCAGAAGCTGAATCTGAAAAAAGACAGTATAACGTCTGGATGTTTACAGTCGAACATTTCAATCCTTTATGTTTCTTTATGTCTGCAAAGCTATTTTTTAGGTCATCAGAGTCTAAAAATTCAGCTGTCATTCTTTTACTCTTTTGTTCTTATTGAGAGTTTATCCATAATTTAATGAAAGTTTCAAGGAAATGAAGAAGGGAAGAAAAGGAGCCCTCAAACTCCCCTAAACAGTCCCATTCCCTTATCCCACTTCCAGTTTCTCCTGATGTCCCTAATTAGAATGAGGGGACTGGCTGAAATTCTAAAGAGGCTCTTAATGCTGCCTGTATTCTTTAGTTTCTGTTCAGTCACAGCAAAATACAATAAAAACCTGCATTAAAATTGGTATTTAACACCATAGGTGGTATGGAATTTATGTTAAATTTTAGATTTCAGAGGCTAGCCTGAGAGTAGCTAGCCAAACATAGAAATAAATTGAGACTAACAACACAGATGACAATATTATCAGTATAAATGTGCTTCTCACAAATGGGCACCAGCTTCCAAATAATTTATTAGAAACCAAGATGAAGCTGATTCATAACTAAAAACATCCAGGAAGATTCTGCACTAGCAAGGCTTGCAAGAGCTCCACTGACTTCTCTTTCCATTATCTCAGACTCTCCTGGTTTTAAGAGTGAAAACCTGAGTTGCTAACAATCTACTATTTAGCAGTAATCTGTGCCTTCTGACATCCAGGTATGTCTGATTTCCAGACATTTACACCAGCAAAGAAGGTAGACCAAGCCTGCCACTTCACTTCTTCTTCTTTCACACATGTAAATCTGTGCCCTTAAAACTGTGTTTAGATACCCAGGCAAGAGGCCTGAGATTAAACTGTGGTAAGCATCAAGCACTTTTAATGAAGTCACCACCCTTTTTACTTTGTTAAAAATGATCTCTATGCAAAGCTCTTCACACTGCCTCTTTGGAAAAGGCCTTTTCAATCTCTCCATGTAGATTTCTGAGCATTTTGTCCACAACCAAATGCACCTTCCCAGTTGAACAATTTTCAATCCTGCACAAAGCACAGCACATTTTATTGCTCTCATGGCAAACCTTCCTTTCTTCCACCACTCCCTTTTTCATAGCCTCTGCCTCCTGATTTCTAGCCAGTTCTTGGACTTTCCACATAGGCTGGTTGGGACTGGCCCAGCTTTTCATCTTAATATAATACCTCAAAACTGCCATTACCTTTTTTTTTCCTTTACTCTCTGTTTCAGCCCCTTTGTCTTCTGCCCGGCCCTGGGAGGTTGTTTCCCATCTACCGATCTGTTCTCTATGTTCTTTCTCTCAGTTTTCTCTCTCTGTCTTCTCTGTAAGTCCTTAATCACACCTCTGTGTCCTCCCTGCTTCACCTCTTTCCCTTTCTCTTTCCCTCTCTCTCCTTCTCTCTCCAGTTACAGCTCTGCAGTCAGGGTTTACGAGCAGGGATCTCTAGTGATGTCCTGCAGGAATATGCCTTGGCACACTGTCTGGACTGTTCAAGCCCTACTGCACCCCTGAGTGCCACAAAAAGCTCTACACAGAGCGGCAGAACAGAAAAGAAATGCTTTACAGCCACTTTCTTGTACGCTATTTTTTCCTCTCAGCATCTCAGGAAGATATAGGGGGTGGGGGGAGGGAAGAGCCTAGATTTACAAACAACAATCAGGCAGGTAAATATTCTGCAGTTTAGTTGCAGCCAAGGGAATGTAGAAAGAGGGTATTTAAGCAAGAACAAGCCAGAGTCCTTTATGCTCACAACTGAGCTAGCAATTTGAAATTCTTTTGGTATGTCACTCAGTTGCCTCAGTACTAATAATATCATACCTGAAATCCACCTAGCCTTCTTTAGAATTAATTAGTACTATACAGCCTAGGCCAGGCTGGTGAGCTGAGTGCCTGCTGAGAGATGTTCTGAGTTAGGGCACAGATACTGTCAGGTCCCACCACTGAGACCACAAATACGAGAGACTGTAAAAATAAATAGCCTCACTGCTCTCAGCTACATTTTCTTTGCTGGTTGATTTTATGAGAGCGCTGATGCCACCAAGATCAAAACTTGGAACAAATTTTTAATAGTGATCATACCTATGTAAGAGATAGGCACAGCTCCTCACCAGCTCCCGCAGTGCATATCCCTCACTGTACTCAGTGGGAGAAGCTAGGCTGGTGCAAGCAGAGATGGGGTACTTCACTGAGCTGTATAGCTAAGTCTAGTCCACAAGGCTCACAATCATGCCCAGGACCTTCTGTCCCTTGTAGCGCTGATTCCCAATATGAGAGAAATCAACAAGGAATGAGCACGTCTTTCCTGATGCGCCAAGATTTCTGCATTACTCCCAAAAAGGGCTCTGTTACTTATCATCATGGTAGACATTTAACTCTCTCACAACTCCTTTTAACCTTAATCTACCAGCAGTAGGCTCACTTTAGGCTTTGAAAGGAAGCAAGTATCTATTTCTAAAGATGGAGACATCCTACTTATATTATGCAACTTCACAAAGCAGGCAACAGCAGAGGTCAGCATCAAAGTGAAGTGGAGAACATCACAGAAAAAGTCCAGCTCCCAAGTAAACGCCAGTTAGAAAACAGAAACACTATTTACTGCCTCCCAAACTGAAATTTTGAAGTATGCTTTACATAGTATTAATTTGCTGTGAAGTACCATGCACTGCACTGCAGAAACAGGCAGTACGGGACAGACAGCTATAACTGAGCCCTTAAGAAGTTACTGAAGCATCCAAGCCTTCCTCCCCTTTCTTAATCATACTCTTTCTTAATCATACTCTTTGTTTGCTTTTCTGTGTATGGATTTCTCTAAGGTCCTTAAAATTAGCAAACCTGACCGCTTTTAAAGATGTTCCCCTGCAATATGTAATTGAAAACCCTTAAAATATTTCACATGGAGTGCATCTTTTCATAAAGATTCACATGGATTGCAAGGAGGAGAGCTGTTCTGTGTTGAAAATACCTACTCTGTAGTTGTAACAGCCTGGGAACTTCACCTCCTGGTTGCATACACTTGTGTAGCAAAAATAACCTGTGTGTTTCCCTATGACCCTTGAGAGCCAGCAAGTTCTCACTGGCACTGAGGGTGACGATTCTCTTCACGAGCAGCTCTCCTGTCTGCCTGCACCCACAGCAATTGAGAATCTATCATAACAATTGATTACTGAAGATAGGGAATCTATTCCTTCTCTCCCTCATAATGAATTCAACATTTCTCAGGACAATGAGCATTTAACTAACGGCTGACCGTATAAATGGTGCAACACAGTCCATAACTCATTAACATATGAAAAGAACAAAACATATACCCAAGTCCGTGACTTTTTTGTGGGTGACAATACAAGCCATTTGTACAAAAATCAGAAGAAAAAAAAATCTATCTGTACACTTAGGATTTTATGCAGGGATTTTTTCCTTAATAAGTCATAGTTAGTAAGAAAAAGAATGTGCCAAAACCTAGTATTTTAATTAAACAGTGTACATTTCTCACTGGGTTTGTTTGCTTTTCTGCATATGGATTTCTCTAAGGTCCTTAAAGCTAGCAAACCTGACCACTGTTAAAGATGTTCCCCTGCAATATGTAATTGAAATTCCTTAAAATATTTAGAGAGTTCTAGAAGGGAATGTTCTGCAGCAATAAATTACTGTAGTGTCATGGTAGCAACATACCGAGAGGGCAGAGTAGTTTTTGAATTCCTATTCTTAGCTACTTATAATTTTGTCTAGATACTGATTTTTTTTAGCATTAACTCCAAATTTTACCTTCGGAATGCCTTTTTTTCCTCCCCTCCATTTTAAAATTTAGCTCAGCATCATAACTCAAAAGCAGTTTTCTCCTAAAATTTCAAATTTGTCATGTCTAAGACTGAATGAAAAAGGCTGGGTTTGTCTTTTTAAAGGAACAAAAGATTGAAATATCTGCATCAGGAAAGATAATTTCCGTACACCTTGAATGCTTTTGCCCCAGCCTCTGAGTTTTTCCAGGCTGAACTAGGATGTGCCTTGATCTCACAAGGGACATGCATGTACCACCTAATCGAGTGTTGGGATAGTTCCATAGAGCTCTACACATGTTCAGAGCCAATCACTTCACAGGATAAAACTTCCACTTACAAGATATTTAATTCAGAAAGTAGGACCTCTAACATCCCTTCTCATTCTGTATTTCTCAGAATAAGACAGTACATAGTTGTACCCAATATAAATCTTTACTATTATTTCCTAGGTTTGTGATTGATGAGACGAATCTCAAACACGTGGAGTGGACAGTAACTGTTCATCCTGCATTTTCATATCCTGAAAAAGAAGATAATTTCCCTTTTCAGATAGTTTTAAATCTTTGTTGTTTGGGACCATATTTTAAGATATTTAGGTGCCTCATTCCCGTGCAGCTGCCTAATGAGCTATTCAAGTACAAGAGGCCTTTCACATCACTTGAGAGGTCATTCTGTGCTTTCCCTGTTATAAATTATTTTTAAGCTTCATCTTTCCTTTAGCTCATTCTAGATGTTCCTCATTTTTGTTTGTCAGACTTTCCAGGGCTTCCCAGGATGACCCAGGGTAATTTCCTCTTTTCCCTCCAATCTGATTTTATGCATTTTAAAGAGTTATTGGGCAGATTGCTGCCCTTCCTAGCAGGCAATGCCAGCAACACTGACATTGTTGCAATAGGGTGTTGAAGCAAAGCCACAGTTTCTATCTTGGGTGAGCCAGTACCTATTTTCCAAAGAGATTCTCTGAATTCCCTGAAAGTATAGTCACAACAGAGACTGCTGCTCTGCCTGCTGCTCCTCCATGCTTTACTTTTCATTTAGGAGGAGCAAAACCACAGGGTACCAGGCCAAACTAACAAAGTGGGAGGGTAGGATTAAATGATATTAAAAAAAAAAAAAAATCTGAGGCGTTAAGGAGTTAAATGTCTGAGCAGAAACAAATATGTTATTTTCTATCGAATTTTCATGGCTTTTTTTACAAAACAAACATGCTATAAAGTAAATTTATATGTGTATATAGCCAAGAGTGCCTGCAGAGCCTTACTTCAGTACAGGCAAGAGCAGTTGAAGCTCCAGCTGCGGAGAAGGGAAGGGGGAGTTCCCCTCTGATCTGCCAGTCCCCTCTGAGGCTGCCAGTCGGAGCAAGCACAGGACACCCCAGCGACACACAGGCTGCCACCCCGGCAAGCGAAGGAGCAGTCCGGCTCGGCCGCCACTGCCAGGCCCGGAGCACGAACCGGTGCAGACGGTGGGAGCGGGCAGGTGTCCCGGACACAGGGGAGCCCCGGGAAGCCGCGTTTCTCCGGGGATGCTCCGGGGATGCTGCGGGCGGAGCCCATCGCAGCGCTCCGCCGGGCCGCGTCACAAGGACCCGCCCTCCCGGGGACGGCGGGCCAGCTTATTACCTTCTATTGCTTCTAATTCCTCTATTTCCTCTTTCCCAGTAACCCCCCGACATTTCTCAGTACACTTAACAGTATCCGTAACAACTATTCCTTGAGGAAATTTTAATTACAACATTATTTGGAACTGTTGATTGTTTATTGTGACAGGACAAAGAACATGGGAAGGGAAGATTCACTGAGAAACATGGGCTGAGGAAAAGGTTGCTTTGCAATCATTTCTGGTGCATAAAAATCCACATTAGAGGTGGAAAAGATAAATCTTAAAAAAAAAAAAAAAAAAAAAAAAAAAAAAAAAAAAAAAAAAAAAAAACACCAAAAACACAATTCGCCTCAANAAAAGTAAGATGCCAGTACCTAGTATTGCTCTCAGAAAAGTGTTCATGCTAAACAAACTATCAGGCAGTTGAGGAAGCTGGAAGATGCAATGGTTCCAGATTAAAAATAAAAATATAAGAAAAAACAACAGCGCTGGAATTTTCTGGCACCCTTAACGATTACAGGCGCTTATTTCAGGGCGGAAAATACTGGAAACAGATATTCTTAATGTGACTAAGAGTCAAAACTACACCACAACTTAAGAAGAGCAAACAGCAGGACAGACTGGGATATGCATTTAAGGGAAAAAGAAACCAAGGAGGAAGGAATGAGAAAATGATAATAAAAAGATTGAAGGGTACGGTGTATCAATTAGAATAATAGGGAAGAAAATATCTGCTCAATTTAAAAGAATGGATGGATGATTCTTCCTCCCCACCTCATTACTGGCATCTGGTACAGAGAATAAATCCAGCAACTGTTTTCATAGTGCAGGGTCTTTGTTTCCTTTCTGTGAACAAGGAGTGCAGGTAGAAATCCACATTGATTTTAACGTGCAGATTCCATGTGTAGGAACCACAGTGTATTCTTAATTAACCCTGTAAGGAACAGACCCGTCAGACTGACAACAGCAGAGACAGACTAGAGGAGCTATTCAAAGTCATAGATGAAAATGATGAAGGGTACTGAATTTATATTTGGGAGATCAGCTACATCTTAAATAAATCCAGATTTTTGATGACAAGTCAAGTGTCTACCAGTTATGGGGTCACTATTTCATGTAGTAACATCCAGAAGATTCAGGCATGTTTCAGGAACCTCAGGACTGTGTCCTCTAACCACTGAGCCATTAAGCACAATCTGAAATTTTCAGGCTGTGTTTGCATTAGCAAATTTTGACACCCATCATAGCAGGGTACAAGTAGACAGGACTCAGCCATTAAAAAAACCAAGCATCAAAACAAAACAGTCCAATATTTCATGATGCCTCACTCTATCATTTTTAAAGTTCCTTTAGGAGTATAATATTCCACAGGATGCTTCACAATCAAAAAAGATCCCAGCTGGGGCTTTGTTGTCAAGAATATCAACTCCCCATGCAGGAATTCAGTGTAAGAAATTTCAGAGGAGGAAGAAGGATGCTGCAGAAATCTCAGGAAATGGCCTTTCAAAGTGAGGCGAGATCACAGCTTCCCATTCTCCTCCAAGTTAATTACTTTACCTCCTAGAAAAAACAGCAGAAAAAATTGCTTACACATGACCTACAAAGAGCAGGCAACATAGAAGTGAAAAAGCAAATCAGAACTGAGAGAATGCTTTTGCTTAGATGCTGGGCAATAGTGGTGGGAGACACCAAGTTACAGTGTTTTTACTGAGGTTAGCACAGTGGGACACATTTCTGAACTGAACCTCTGTACACCAATATAGGCAAGACAGACAACAGATGGATGCCAAGTTTCCATTTCAAAAACAGTTCAGCCACTTTAATTTACCTGCACCACGTTATATAGCTTAGTTCCCCTCTGCATGCTCCTTTGCATTCAGTTTATTTCCTCCTTCACACTCCAAATTTTCTGTTACGTCTTCAACTACTGAATCTTCATCGTCTGCCTGTGAGCAGACAGAGCATTATATTTAAATTCCTGTTCTCATTTCGTTTAGTATTTCAATAAAGTACACCTCTTTTTTCCAGGCTGACAAGTGTGGAGGAGTGGGCAGCACCATGGAACGTGGCCCACGTACCCAGTGATTTCAGGTAATTTGAAGAGAGAAAGCTATTTAAGGAGGGGG
>VZRQ01008958.1:0-11437 GCA_013397975.1 Machaerirhynchus nigripectus
TTTTTTCTTTTTTCTTTTTTCGTTTGGGGTTGTGGTTTTGTTTGTTTGGGGTTTTGTTTTGTTTTGTTTTGTTTTTTTTTACTTTTTCTTCCTTTTTTTTCCTCCTTCTTTTTCCCCCTTCTTTTTTCCTTTTTTCCCCCCCCCTTTTATTCTTTCCTCAGGGTTTCCTTGCAGTCACAAAACCCAGCAGCATTGCAGAGCTCTTGCCCACAGCAGAGTACAATAAGAAAACATAGGCAAAGATAAAAGTGCTGATCTCTCAGCACTTGAGGAATACTTTTGGGAGAGCCCCAGACCTCAGGGAGCTCGCTCTGAACAGTTGGATCGCTGTGCCTGGGATTTGCCACTTTGGAGGGAGGTAGCACTTGGTGTGCATGGAGCAGCATCAGCTGCTTTCTCTGGCCCTGGGGATGAGGCTTTGGAGTCACATGCTTGGCCAAATTATGAGGAAAAAGAGTCAGGATTGTGTCTGTCATTCCCTAAATTCCAACTGCTGGAGAGCCCGGCTGGCAAAAGCGCTAGGGGTTTGTGCAAGGACATCTGGGGAGGGGACACAGAGGAGATTCCCAAGTTGGAAGCCAGAAGAGAATGTGGGAAGTGTGGAAGGGGGATGGGGAGGGGAGCAAACAGGAATTCAGACAAAAGGAAATTGTTGGTGCAAGTGAATGCCTTTTCTTAGGGATATTGATAAATTTCTGCCGCTGTTCAAGCAGCCTAAATTATTCTCCTTCTGATTCTGTTCCCCTTGCCTTTCTGCTGTTGCCTGGAAGACACGAGTGGAATCTCGCAGGACAAGAGGCCGTCGCTCATTGTTGTGCGGCTCCGGTGCTGGTCATTGTCCCTTGGCTCAGGCAGCTCATGTCAGGCTTTGTGTGCAGCAAGAAAAATGTTTTTCCTTTTCTCTGTCCAGATTAAATTTGGAGCCTGTGTAGCTGCTTTGTTCGCAGAGCCAGCGGTGCTCTCCTGGAGGCTCTCCCACCCTCCGACGGCACCTTGGGCACTTGGTGCTCCTCAGATTTGGGGCTGGGCTGAGCAAAGCAGCCTGGAAATGGAGTTTAATCTTTATAATGTGTTTGGTTTAAACAAAGGGACCCTGAGCGAGAAAGTGCATTTTCTGTCAGCAATAAAAACCAGATTGCTCACAAGGCTGGGTTTCAACAGTTGGAAATGGAGCCAGTTTCCCTCCTAAGCAGGAGCAGGGATTGTAACACTCAGGAAAGTCATGGAGCCTCAAGCAGCATCCCTGGGGTCTGAGTGAGCTCTGTCCTTCCCTCCATCACTGACTATTTATAAATAAAGGCTGGTTTTGAGGCCATTCTTAAAGCAGAACTGAAATGTAGCTGTTTGCTGGTAGGACGATGCCCTCATGGATGCCCAGAGAAGTGCAAAAATGAGACACTGAGTTCTGTAAGTCACAGTTGGTGTGGGAGATATTGATACAATCCTGCTTCTTCACTGCTTTTTTTTTTTCTGTAGTAATTAATCATGCAGAAAATGTATGTAAAATGGAAGATACTCTGTTTGAATATCTGGTTGTTTTTTTTTTTTTTTCTTCTTTTCCAGGCATCTATTAACAAGGTAAAAGTGACAGAACCATGGCTCAGTTTCCAACACCTTTTGGGGGTAAGTGGTTTCTGGTGTGTTCTGAACTGTTCCTACGTGCAAAAACTTGGCATAAATGTGTTCCTTTCCAAGAGTTTTCTTTCTGGAAGTGTTTGTGCAGAATGCATCTCTCTGAGCTAAGAGTTTCTGTGATTTGTGATGGCTTTGCTGTGTCCTGTACTGATCCCTTGCAGCCCCACGCTCTGTCCCTGCAGGGCACATCCAGGCCACTCAGCCCCTGCCAGTGGGGCACCACCTCCTTCTGCTCCACTCGTACTGGAGAAGTGCAGATGCTTTTTCCTTTCAGGTTTCCTAGACTTTGTAATTGCTAAAAGGTCCAGCAGATGCCTTTGGGTGCTACCACTTCCAGTTTTTTCCTTGTTGTCCCATCACCCACATTTAGATTAGAACAAAAGTGACACATTTTTTAGCTTTTCATTTACAACAGGGGAAGTTGCAGCGCCTGGAAGTGCAGTGAAAAATCCAGGATGGGCCCTGGCAGTGCAGTAGGGACAGTATTTTTGCTATTCACGTGAAATCACAGAATCCCAGACTGGTTTGGATCGGAGGGACTTTAAAGCTCATCCCATTCCCCCCCTGCCATGGCAGGGACACCTCCCACTGTCCCAGGCTGCTCCAAGCCCCAATGTCCAGCCTGGCCTTGGGCACTGCCAGGGATCCAGGGGCAGCCATAGCTGCTCTGGGCACCCTGTGCCAGGGCCTTCCCACCCTCCCAGGGAAGGATTTCTTCTCTATAACTCACCGAAATTTCCCCTCTTTGAGTGAGAACCCATCCCTGCTTGTCCTGTCTCAGTTCCTGATGAACAGTCCCTCTTCCTTGTAGGCCACTTCAGATCCTGGGAATACATTTGGGAG
Source organism: Machaerirhynchus nigripectus (assembly GCA_013397975.1). Taxonomy (NCBI): domain Eukaryota; kingdom Metazoa; phylum Chordata; class Aves; order Passeriformes; family Dicruridae; genus Machaerirhynchus; species Machaerirhynchus nigripectus. Next base: position 2,479 of record VZRQ01008958.1, read on the forward strand.
TTCAGTTTTGCAGCTGATCTGCAGAAGGATTACAAAGATAAATGTCAGTGCCGAGGCTGCTCTGGTTCCATGTAAATGTTGCACCTGTTGGGGGCTTTTCTCTGGGCAGGGTCAGATGGGATATTGGGGAGGAATGGGTGCCTTTGCACTTAAAGGAACTGGAATTTCAGCTGTGTGTGCTCTGGGGGACAGATGACCTCACACCCTTGGCTTGTTTGCAGAGGCCCAGAATGATATAATTACACTCAGAAATAAAAAGAGGGTATTTTTTAGATAATGTTTCTTAATGTCATTTCTCCATTTCTTTTGAACCAGGCAACCTGGATATCTGGGCTATTACTGTGGAGGAGAGAGCAAAACATGACCAACAGTTCCATAGTCTGAAACCAACAGCTGGATTTATCACTGGTAAACACACAGTTTTCACTTCTAATTTTGTTTAATCTTAACTAGTGAGCCTATATGCATAACAGCTGCCTGGGAGACATCTGGGCATAAGAATTAGAACATTTGGACAGGTATTTCTTACTTTATATCCCATTGTTGAAATGCCTTGCCACATCAGCCCCAACTTTTCTGATATTTTCTGATATTTTCTCTTCCCCATCCTGCTGCAAAGGGGAAGGGCGTGATGGGTTCTCTGTCTGTGCCTGGGGTCAGCCCACCTCACTAATACTGTGATGAATAAAAGGTCTGATTAAATAAAGGTGTGTCAATTTAACTGAAATCAGGTTTAGAAATTCAGTTTGTAAAGCACTGACGTCAGCGTGGTTGACCTCTTGGAAAGATCTAAATGCAAAACTGATTGAAGCAGTGGGAAGCAAAGCTCCAAATCAAGGAATTGCACTGATCCTACTAAATTTTCATCAAACTTTGGTCTCAAAGGCAAATGGAGGCCTCCTCTTTGTTACTGTTTTGGTACACTGAATTTTCTTAGTGCTTTGTAGATGATCATCGCTCATGGAATGGGTTGGGCTTCTGTTGCAGATGTTTTTGCCTCCTGGTTCCCCATTCCCTCTGCCAGCTGCTTGGAGCTGTAGCTGAAGCCATGTCCTATTTATTTTACAGGTGATCAAGCCAGGAACTTTTTTTTCCAATCTGGGTTACCTCAGCCAGTGTTAGCACAGATATGGTGAGTGTGGGGGTGGGACACGCTGGGGTAGGGCTGTGGGGTGGGGCTGAATGCAGGTGGGGCTGGGCTCTCCTGGGGTTCCCCAGGCTCAGGTTTGGGGCCAGGCCTGCTCAGTGTGTTTGTGGGTGATCTGGATCCAGGGCTCCCCCAGGCAGTTCCTGGACAGCACCAGGCTGGGTTGCTGTGGCTGTGCTGGAGGCCAGGGAGCTCTGCAGGGGGATCTGGACAGGCTGGGGCTGTGGTCAGTAGTCAGTGGGGTGAGGGTCAGCAAGGGCGAGTGCTGGATCCTGCCTTGGGGTCACACCAACCCCATGGAACACTCCAGTCTTGGGGAAGAGGGGCTGGAAAGCTGGGAAAGGGCCTGGGGGTGCTGGTGGCAGTGGCTGGACAGGAGCCCAGGGGTGCCCAGGTGTCCCCAGGAGGGCAGGAGCACGATGGCCCCCAGGCTGTCCCAGCAAATGGCATTTTGGAAGTTGGCAGCTTCAAACCCTCATTTCAAATTGCTAAATGCTTTCACCTCTATTAAAATTGGACTGATACAATTGCTCAGCACAGTAATTAGTATTAAAAATCTGCTAATGGGAGACCCTAGGCAAGACCCGGAATATTTGTTACAAAAATGAAGATTGACATAGACTGTTTCCATTGGAGTTGAAGTCAAAGCTTGAAAGCTGAAAATTTTTGTCACTCCTTGGTGAGTTCAGCCAGATCCAAATCTGCTGCCTGTTACACAGCACAGACATTCCTACACTGCTGGATTTCCTGTGGGGATGAAGGTGCTTCTGCTCCAAATTCTTTGACCCTGCCTCACCTAGACCTGCATGTGGAGTGCCAGGACACAGGGAATGGCTTCCCAGTGCCAGGGGGCAGGGCTGGATGGGATCTTGGGCAGGAATTGTTCCCTGGGAGGGTGGGCAGGCCCTGGCACAGGGTGCCCAGAGCAGCTGTGGCTGCCCCTGGATCCCGGGCAGTGGCCAAGGCCAGGCTGGACACTGGGGCTGGGAGCAGCCTGGGACAGTGGGAGGTGTCCCTGCCATGGCAGGGGTTGGAATGAGATGATCTTTAAGGTCCCTCCCAACCCAAAGCATTCCATGATTCTGGGATTCTATGATCATTCATGATTTGCATTAATAATATTCTTACCAACAGACATTTTGGTGCTAGACAGAGAAAATTAGAACTGGTTTTCATTCTAAATTGGTAAAGCAGCAGAGAGATGGAGAGCTTTGGAGAAGTCTGTTACCTTTTCCTCTGTGAGCTATTTGAGAGGGAGTTTAGTGCCATTACTAAAACTTTCTGGTGCAGTAAGGACTGTTAAAGGCAGAATTTTGCTCTGATTGGAGAAAGAGGAGAATTATTTTATTGCTTTGGAAATCTGCATGCCAAGATCTACTTGGCTTTTAATTAGAGAGCTTATTTTCTTTTCTAATTACCTTCATCTTGCAAATACCAAAGCTGGACTGGTTGTCTTATTTGCTGAAGACTCAGTGAGCGTTCAAATGTCCCTTTGGAACTTCTCTTGCCTCTGAATTAAACAAGGAAAGAAGTTTTGTCTTAAACAAGACATCCTTTCTCCAAAAATCTTCCATAGGCATTGGCTTTAAATAGGTGTTAACAAAACCAAACAGTTGTAAATAGTCTGACTAAGGATCTCTTCCTCTCTGAATTATTCAGTTTTCTAGGCTCTTGAGAGGAAGGGAATCATTCCACTCCCTCTGGAGTTGTCATAGAGACAAGACCTGCACATTTTTGTTAAGGAAGCTGAACTAAAACTTATTCAAGCTGCCTTTCTAAATCATAAAGCAGCTCATGGACATTCCTTTTTCTCTCTCTCTTATTTTTTCAATCAACTCTGTATTAAGAGAAGTAAATATTTAAGTAAAAATCTTTATATAGATCCTTGAGTACTTTAGAGGGGGAGTTCTGGAGTAACGAGCCCAAAATCTGTGAGAGATGGGAGCTGCAGAAAAGTGCTCTTCTATCAGTGTTTGCTCCTGGAATAGCTGGGTTGAGGTTTTTGTAGGGAGCATTTGATTGATACTGGGAGAGAAGGGGAGGCACAGGAGTCCTTAAGGAAGGAAGGTTGTTACTCTGAGTTAGAGCCTCTTGTAAAACTCTGAAATTAATTTTCTGATCGGAGAAATCCCAGAATCCCAGGATGATTTGGGTTAGGAGGGACCTTAAAGTTCATCCAGTGCCACCCCTGCCATGGGCAGGGACACCTCCCACTGTCCCAGGCTGCTCCAAGCCCCAGTGTCCAGCCTGGCCTGGGACACTGCCAGGGATGGGGAGTCCATAAGGAAGTGTCTGTATGGATGTCTGTGTGTTGTGTTTTGGAAGTGTTTTCCTATTGATCAATCTATCGATTCTAACTGCAGTTAATTGTAATAATGTGAGAAAAGCCTGGCCTGTGTTTCCTAAAGGATCCCTCACAGCTGGAGGGACACAAGGAATAAATCTGATCAATCCCTCACTTCTGTGCTCATTAAAGCTTCCCCAGAATTCACAGGCCTTCAAAGCAGCAGCTCCCTGGTTTTTAGCACTGAGAATTCCTGTGTCCCTTGTACTCCTCATTCAAGGAAAGAAAAGCCTCTGGGACCTCAGTGAGCAAAGGAGTGAAGTATTATGGTCTGCCATGACAGCTTCTGTGCTTTTCTACCCTTTACCAGCTCCAGACTCCTCCAGGCTGGTGATCAATTAAGAAGCCTCTAATGAGCCTTTGAGCTGGGCCTGCAGTGGCTTGGGAGATAACTGCTTAAGCAGAATAATTTGCTTCTCTTTAGAGCCCTGAGCAATGCAGCCCTCACAGAGCATCTTGGTGTGGCCTGGCCCTCTGGAATGAAAGGAGAACTGAAATAATCAATGCCAGGTGTTCTCCATGCATTTGGAGTTACTTATTTTGTCAGGACAGAGCCACTGGGTGACTGCCCTGTCCTGACACCTGCTTCCCTCCCAGCCTTCCTGAATCTGTGTCCAAGGGTGGGCAGAAGTGGGGGTAATTCTGGGAGCTGTGACTTCTGCATGGGCATCGATGGCGTGACTGAGGCCAGAGACCTGAGTGCTGCTCCCTGCTCATGGCTGAGCTTGGAACACAGTCTGGGACTGTGTCATCCCATATGGGAATGTCCTGCTAAACCAGTCCAGATTTGGGAACTGCACCGAGATTCCTTGGCTTAACATGGTGCTGGTTTCATGGGTAGATGGTTCATGTGCTAATTGCAGCATATTTGATGGGAAAACTGCCCGTTTTCAGTTCCTGCACCTCATAAATGCAAAAGTAATCAAGCTGGCTTTTCATTCTACAGAAAAGATGAGAGAAAGGAGGAGGAGGAGAAGATCCATGGGGAAGGGATTTGTCAGCACCTGAGCCATGGGGTGGTGCTGAGCCCACTGCAGCTCTTGTCATTAGATACAAACACAGGTCTGGTCTACAAAATGTAATGAATATTTAGTCAGTGTTTAATCCATTTACTCGGCACTGGTTCCAGCCAGACCACAAATGAAGCAAATGCAAGGACACCACATTTTCCCAATTTCATTAGGAGCAGAAATGAGTGAAATTAGGTGGTGTTTGCTGGCAGGCTCCCCCTGCATTTCAGGTGCTGTTTATTCCAAAGCAGCAGGGTAAAATCCAGCAGCCTGACACCAACTTCTGCAACTAGAAATGAGAATGTGTCCTATTTTTGCAGGAAGATTTTGTCAGACGAAAGCTGCTTTTTCTTTCCCTGCTACAAAACTGGAGAAGTTCTGGGGGGTGCAGAGAACTCTTTGCACTGAGATTTGTGCTGGTAATTTCAGTAATGAAGCTGTTGGTGTGGAGTAAACGAGTTCACAGAAGGTCAGATGTTGAATGAAAAGCTACAGCTGCTGATGTGAATTGGAGTTCAATGAGAGCAATGACACTGGTGCACATCAGAGTTTCTGATTGCTGGGCAATTCATGTTTTCCCATGTAGGATGCAAAGGTTTGTCCCAGTGGGAAATGGAGAATTGAGGTTCCTACAGGGTGATCTTTACTCTTCCTGCATTTTCCTGGCCATGGATAGAACCTACTCGGGGTCTGTCTCTGCTTATTAACAGGAAGGTTTATATCTTATAAATCAAAGTATTTGCAGGTGTAGAAGCCACTGGTAAAACTATTATGGGCCAGTCTGGGGGAGCTGGGGCTGTTCAGCCTGGAGAAGAGAAGGCTCCAGAGAGAGCTCAGAGCCCCTTCCAGGGCCTAAAGGGGCTCCAGCACAGCTGGAGAGGGACTGGGGACAAGGCGTGGAGGGACAGGACACAGGGAATGGCTTCCCAGTGCCAGAGGGCAGGGCTGGATGGGATCTTGGGCAGGAATTGTTCCATGGGAGGGTGGGCAGGCCCTGGCACAGGGTGCCCAGAGCAGCTGTGGCTGCCCCTGGATCCCTGGCAGTGCCCAAGGCCAGGCTGGACACTGGGGCTTGGAGCAGCCTGGGACAGTGGGAGGTGTCCCTGCCATGGCAGGGGTTGCACTGGGTGGGCTTTAAGGTCCCTCCCAGCACAAACCAGTCTGGGATTCTGTGACTGAGCATCTTTCAGGCACAGGTGCAGCACATACTTTTAAGGGTATCAGTGTCTAATTCTCAGTGTCCTCTCCAGACTTTCTTTAAATGCTGCTCGCAGATTTTAATTTCTGTTCTTTAGCCCCTGACATCAGAACTGATGGATTAAGGCAGCTACACCACTGAAAATCCTTTCTTAGGAATACTGGGGAGGTTTGGAGTGTCTCTGATGCTGCTGGGGATCTAAACCTGTGCCAGTCCCTGCTGGGATCTGCTCCTCACGGGAGGTTTTCAAGTGTTGGGGTTTTTTTGGAGTGGGAGGATTTCCATTTAGCCACTGCCTTTACCTGGCTGTCTCCTTGTGTATCAGTCATAAATAGCTGTCAGTTCCCTGGGGTACTTTTGGGATAACTTTCCACTGAGTTGCACAAAAACTTCCTTTGAGAGGGATTTGTTCAGAAATGAAGCTCTGGTTCAGCCACACTGCCCAGGGCCTTCGTGCTGGCACACCCATACATATAAATAAATGCATGAACTTAAAATCTGTATTATTCCAGTGCTGAAATCTGTACTTAATTCTTCAAACAAACACAAAGAAATAAGCACAATGTTTAAAAGTAAAGTTACAGCTAATTCTGTTATTTATGTGTGTTTACTCTCAAGTTTTTTTGGTGTGCAATGGCAGGAGCTGACACTCTTCTTCCTGCTTCTCTCCCCACAAGCTCCCACCCCTATTCCCTGCTGAGCTGGGTTTTCTTAACTAGCAAGGGAAGGAACAAAAAGCAGACTGTTTAAGTCAGACTCCTTTCCCTGAAAGCCTATTCAAGGCCTAGGCTCAATGTTTCATCTTGAGTGCTATTGTTTAATTGAAAACACATTTGCACACTTGCAGATGGAGCGGTGCTGAGGGCAGTCACAGATTTAAAGAATGTTTTATTTTAAGTGTAGCTAAAGTACAGATTTGCAAAGTCTGTGATTTGCTTCTGTGGTGCTGTTTGAGGACCCTGTGCTTTCACTGGTGGGATTTTGCAGAGTTTTTGTACGGCTACATTTGTCCTTCTCTGGATGCTTTGTTGTTGTTCCTCCAGGAGTTGAAAAGCAACTTAAAAATTATTTATTAATCACCCCAGGAAAGAAATCAAGGAGCTCTAGGTTTAAATAGTGTCTTATTTTCAGCCTGGCATAATTTTGGGTGGAAATCAGTGAGAATCCCTGAGGCCGGAAAAGCCCTCCCAGCCCACCCAGGCCAAGCTTTGCCCGATGCCCGCCTTGTCACCCTGCCCAGAGCACTGAGTGCCACGTCCAGGACACCTCCAGGGATGGGCACTCCAAACCTCCCTGGGCAGCTCTTGCCAAGGCCTGACCTCCCTTTCCATGAGGAAATTGCTCCTGGTGTCCAACCCGAGCCTCCCCTGGCTCAGCCTGAGGCCGTTCCCTCTCCTCCTGTCCCTGTTCCCTGGGAGCAGAGCCCGACCCCCCCGGCTGCCCCCTCCTGTCAGGGACTTGTGCAGAGCCACAAGGGCCCCCCTGAGCCTCCTTTTCTCCAGGCTGAGCCCCTTTCCCAGCTCCCTCAGCCACTCCTGGGGCTCCAGCCCCTTCCCAGCTCTGTTCCCTGCCCTGGACATGCTCCAGCCCCTTCATCAGCCTTGAATATCCACAGCTGTGTGAGCCTGCTCCTAGGGCAGGGCCTGAAGTTCCTAATTCCAGAAAGTGACTGTGAAGATGGTGTGTTTTGCAGGGCTCTAGCTGACATGAACAATGATGGGAGGATGGATCCCTTGGAGTTTTCCATAGCTATGAAACTCATCAAACTGAAGCTCCAGGGTTACCAGCTCCCGGCCACGCTCCCGCCCGTCATGAAGCAGCCGCCCCTCGCCCTGCCCGGTGCCCCAGGATTTGGTAAGATCCCTGTTTTCCTCCCTGTTTTCCTCATTGTTACCTGGGACTGCAGCAATTCCATTGTCATTTTGCAGTTTCTCCAAGAAAATTTCAGGAAATCGTGCTTCTAAAAGCAGGTGGACTCAAACCTGGGCGTCGAACGTGCACCGAGACAAATTGCACTGGGCTTTTACCCCGGCCCTGCTGAGCAACCTGAGCTGAGCTCCTGTTTGCTTCAGGTTTGCACTGCCCCAAGCAGAACCTGGCTCAGGGAGTAGGGCTAGTGCATTCCACAGGGCTGGAGTTTTGGTTTAAACTGTTGGCATTACTGGATCTCCAGCTTTGGCAAGATGAGCTCTGTTTTTCCTGAGTTTTTACGATCCCTGCACCTTCTGCTTTGATGAGCAGTGCTGCTCTGGTAGGACCTGAACAGCTGCTGGGGGTGAAGTATTGCCAGTCACCATCATTTCTAGGAAAAGAGTAGGGAAGGTGGGATGGGGAAAGGAAAATAATTAAATGAAGGTGAACCTGGTGTTTGACACCTTGGTCCTGTCGTGAGAGGTTCTTTCCCTTTCTGGTTTAGTCTTTGCTGGGGCTCAGAGTTATTGGTGCCTGGGAATTATGGAATCACAGAGTGGTTTGAAATGGAAGGGACCTTGAAGCCCATCCAGTGCCACCCCTGCCATGGAAGGGACACCTTCCACTGTCCCAGGCTGCTCCCAGCCCCAGTGTCCAACCTGGCCTTGGGCACTGCCAGGGATCCAGGGGCAGCCACAGCTGCTCTGGGCACCCTGTGCCAGGGCCTGCCCACCCTCCCAGGGAACAATTCCTTCCCAATATCCCATCTAAATGTCCTGAGAAAAGGGAACAGGGCCTTTGAACTGCTTGCAGCAGCGTGGTTTTATCCACTGTAACCCCCACAAGTTTTACAGTCAGAAATAAAATTCTTTTGAAGAAAACAGTGAAACTGGACAGAGCAAATACAGGGTTAAGTGAGAAAAGGCAAAATGAAATGAACACACCCCACAAACCCCAGCCACAAACCCCAGCCAAATCTGTGATTCCCTTGTTCTCATTCCCTGTAGATTGATGTGAGCTGTTTGCACACCCTCGTTCTTCCCCTGGCACCACTGGCCCTCCTTAACCTCCCTGGTTCCCTGCAACTGTGCTTACCCCTGAACCTCTCATTCCTGTGCTCTCCCCATTAGCTTTGCCTTGTCTTATCCCAACAAAAGGCTGGAGCACTAATCCTGCACCTTCTGTGCCAGCCTGGGGGTTCATTCCTCTCTGGGGCTGCCAGTGCTGCTCCTCACTCAGTTCAAGGCACACAATTCCTTTCTTAGCAGATGCTGCTGGACTGTTTGGGGCAGTGCTGCCCCGCTGTGGGGCTGTCCCATTGCCCTGTGCCCCATTCCTGTGCTGTGCTG
>VZRQ01008958.1:11493-40556 GCA_013397975.1 Machaerirhynchus nigripectus
GGTCTGTGGCAGGGCTGTCCCAGTGCCGTCCCCCTGCCCCCGGTCCCGTGCCTGTGCTGCCCTGGGCAGGGACGGCTGTGCCAGGGCTGTCCCAGGGCTGTCCCTGTGCCCTGTGCCCCGTTCCTGTGCTGCCCTGGGCAGGGACGGCTGTGCCAGGGCTGTCCCAGGGCTGTCCCTGTGCCCTGTTCCTGTTCCTGTGCTGTGCTGCCCCAGGCTGGGAGGGCTGTCCCAGGCTGTTCCAGGGCTGTCCCAGGCTGTCCCAGGCTGTCCCAGGCTGTGCCAGGGCTGTCCCAGGGCTGTGGGAGCTCCCCCTGCGGTGTCTGTGACCGCAGCCCCTGCGGGCGCCGTCTCGGGTGTGCGTCAGAACCAACCTGTGCTTTTCTCGCCCGTAGGTCTCGGGGGCATTGCCAACATGCCATCCCTCACCACTGTGGCCCCGGTGCCCATGGCATCCATCCCAGTCGTGGGGATGTCCCCCCCGCTGGTGTCCTCTGTCCCTGCAGCCGTCCCTCCCCTGGCTAACGGAGCTCCTGCTGTCATCCAGCCCCTGCCTGCTTTCGCTCACCCCGGTACGCTGCTCTCACTCTCTGTCTCCTGCTCCTAACAGCTCCCCTGCCATTTCCTTGGGACACACATGGAATTAGCCACTCCGAGTGATGCCTTTGGGGAAGGACTGTGCTTTGCTTTAGCCCACTTGGCACACTTGGAGAAGAGCTAAAAGAAGGAATGTGGACATGGCCTCCTGCAGGAGTCCCTCGTGGTGAGAAAATAAAACAGCACTTGGAGAAATGAACTTGCCAGGAAACTATTGCTTGGAAATTGGGCCTCTCCTGTCTCTTTATGCTACTGAAGTACTGCTGATTGTTAGGGTGACTTTAATACTGAACTACATATGGTTTCTAACATTTATCAAAAGACAATTTGGTATCAACAGGGCTTCCATAAAGCCATGGAAGTAAAAAGACACGAGGGAAATGCCCTTGTGCTTCCCCCTGTCCTGCTGGACTCTCTGATCTTTATATTGTTAAAGAGTTCCCATCAGACCCACAGTGCTTGCACTTGATGTAGGAGCTGAATGAATGTCATGGGAATTGCCCGTGTGAATAGCAATAAATCCCTGTTTTCTCTCTTCCCAGCCACTTTGCCAAAGAGTTCTTCCTTCAGCCGCTCCGGGCCGGGAGCACAGCTCAATGCAAAGCTGCAAAAGGCACAATCCTTCGACGTGGCCAGGTGGGGCTGGGGCAGGGAGGGGCAGCCGGGGGGGTTGGGTCCCCAGGGTTGGCAAAAACTCCTTCCCTTTCACAGAGTGGTTGTCTGGAATAATAGTTCTGGCAGAAATCACTGCCCAGGTATCACTCAGTGTTTTGTGGGGTGCTGTGGCTTTACAGGGAACGCTCCAGGAGCAGGGAATCATGGAAATAAAATGATAAACTACTAACAGTGCTGACACTACCTTCACTTAATTTTTAGAACAGCATTTTCTTCTGTAAACATAACCTGCATCATGCACAGACACTCCTGGTACTGTGGAAACGAGACAAGTAATATGTTATTTAAAATGAGCAGCTCCATGGTAATTCCTAAAAGCAAAATATTTAATAGTCTCATATTTTAAATGCGTTCCACGTTACTGTTTCTTCTATATTCTTCAAGTTCTGCATGAAGAATCACTTAAAGAGCTTTTAGATGATTTCAAGGCCTAGAAAAATGTGTGATTGGGCAAAAAGAGTTTTACTCTGGTTTAAAAAAATGGATCTAACAAACTAAAACTTCCTTAGAGGAGGGAGGAGAGGGATTTCCCAAAGTCTTTATAAAAAATCAGCTGTCTCACAGATCTATGGCACAGGGTTTCTTTGCAAGAGGAAAATGGCTTGGGACACAATTTAATGGTTGGTTTTATTTTCATTTCCTTCTGCAGGCTTGTCTATTGCCCTGCTGTTACATAAGTGACACTACTCGTTATTGGCAAATAACTAAAAAAGTCTTTCAAAACAGTTCATTTTCTCTCTGAAATCTAAACCTGCCAGGAACAGAGTAGGGATGCTCTGGTATAATTTATGTGTGACACAGAAGTAAATTTCATGTGTGGAACCCCCAGATCCAGCAAAACTGAGGAGGAATTCCTATGGGTAAAAATTCAGTACTGAGCCTTTTTTCTTATTTTATTATTGAAGGGGCAGCTGGTTTTTGCCTTGTTCCCATGAAGGAACAAGTATTATTAAAGCTCAAGAGTTTGGAAATCAGAAATAGAAATAGAGATACTGGTTTGTGTCGTGTCATGTGGGGATGGTTTATAAGGTCCAAAAAAGGACAAGGTTTGAATGTGCCTAAAGACAGAAACACTCTGCTCCTTGTTTTCTAGAATCAAGACTTCTCAGCCTGGGAAATCAAGCTACAAATCAACTCAACCTGTTATGGGAATGAATTAAAACTGGAAATATTACATTCCTCACTCGAGTTCCATTATGAGAAACTTTACATTCAAGTGTGGCTTTTTCACACCTTTTTTCTACATTTCTATAATATTTTACATTTTTTTTCCTTCATTAGCTTATGAATTATTTGGCTAAGAGAAACAGTTAAAGGCAGAGTAAAATGGGATGTTACTCTGCATTTCCTGTTAGATATTTAGGTAAAAGCTTGTAGCTCCTCTCAACAGTTTAAGTTGCTTCATCCTCTGCCAGTAAAGAAAAAAGCAAAACTCTGAGGATGAAACGTCTTCCAAGAAACTGAATTGTGAAAAATGTTTGCAAACAAGAGGTCAAACTTACGGTGGTTTCAGGAATAGCAGGGAATATTAGATCATGGAATCATGGAATGGTTTGGGTTGGGAGGGACCTTAAACTCAACCAGTGCCACCCCTGCTGTGGCAGGGACACCTCCCACTGTCCCAGGCTGCTCCAAGCCCCAGTGTCCAACCTGGCCTTGGGCACTGCCAGGGATCCAGGGGCAGCCACAGCTGCTCTGGGACACCTCAGTCCCTCCCCACCCTCACAACAAAATCGGGGAAAAGAACAATTTCAGGAATAAAACTTGATCTCAGTGCAGCACTTCAGCCTCTTATGAGGGGCTGAGGCCCTGGCACAGGGTGCCCAGAGCAGCTGTGGCTGCCCCTGGATCCCTGGCAGTGCCCAAGGCCAGGCTGGACACTGGGGCTTGGAGCAGCCTGGGACAGTGGGAGGTGTCCCTGCCCATGGCAGGGGTTGGATGGGATGGGCTGTAAGGCCCCTCCAGCCCAAACCCTTCTGGGATTTTCTGACTCTGTGATTGTTGCGATTGCCTTCCTGAGATGACATTCCTGATTATCCCTGTTCTCCCTGCTGTCCTTGCAGCTCTCCTGCTGTGGCAGAGTGGGCTGTGCCTCAGTCCTCACGGCTCAAGTACCGGCAGCTCTTCAACAGCCACGACAAAACCATGAGTGGACACTTGACAGGTACTGGAACAGCTTCTGTTGTCTCCTTGTTTCGAGCTGTAAGAGGCCAATTTAATGCCACCGAGGATGTTCACATAGTACGAGACTCAGCAGTGTTTTTCTGTTTGAGTCTCCCAAGTGTTTAATGCTCTTGTTTAGAAGCAAGTATTCATCGTAGCTGGGATCATTTTATCCCCATCTTTCCTCTATTTTCTGCAAAGTTGACCCTGGGAAATGTTTCTGGAAAAGGGCACAGCGCGTTCTGTGAAAACTCGTGCAGCCATTTCCAGTGCTTGGTTCACCCACTGCTCAGAGCAGTGTCCACTTCCAGGGGAGAGACCAGACTGGTTGCCCGGCTTGATTTTACCAGTTCTGGTGCATCTCTTTGTGGTTTAGAGCTCTCTTGGGTTTTAATCTGAGTGGTTTGGTTGCCCAGAGCACTGTGGCTGCCCCTGGATCCCTGGAAGTGTCCCAGGCCAGGTCAGGTAGGGCTTGGAGCAGCCTGGGACAGTGGGAGGTGTCCCTGCCGTGGCAGGGGTGGCACTGGTTGGGCTTTAAAGTCCCTCCAAACCCAACCCAGTCTGGGATTCTGTGGGTGTTGTGCAGAAGGGAAGGGTTATTTCTTGGTTATTTGGGGGAGCCAGATTCCTGCTGGTCACATCTCTTGCTTATCTTGTTAATATTTGTTTCCCTTTTAGGTCCCCAAGCAAGAACGATTCTCATGCAGTCAAGTTTACCCCAGGCTCAGCTGGCTACAATATGGTAAAATAAATGTTTCCATTTCCATCACAACACAAACTGTTCTGAAACCTCTGCACTGAGTCCGTGGGGTTTTCTCCATTTCCAGTCTCGCTGATAAGTCACACATTGCTCTTTTTCACGTGTAACTTTACAGACAAAACCTGCACCTCTGTGCCTTTATTAATATTATTCCACAAGAGTACCAGGAGCATCTTTTGTGTGATGGCTTGGAAGTTGGGGTTCAATGCTGGCTTTTTAGGCAGAGCAGATGTTCAGCATCCCGTGCCTTCCACGTCCCCTGATAGAGCACCAGGGAAACACTTACCTTTACACAGGTGGTAGAACAGGAAACTTAACCCAAACCACACTTTCTGTGGGGTTTCTCTGCCTTTTCTGTGAGTTTGGGAGGGCTGATTTCCCAGGGGGCTGGAGCTACAGACCTTTACAATAATGGATTTTAAAAGGATTTGTCTCAGCTTCCCTTTTGCCTACCAACTTGTTGTTTGCTGAACTTTATTATGTTTTTATTGCCCCATGGAAAGTTGTTCCTAATTAACTTCTATCCTTTAGGAATGTTTGCTTGAGAAGCATTGGAGCTGGCCCAGGGGCTCAGTGTGAGGATGGCAGTGCTGCAGTCGCTCTGACAAGGCCATTCAGCTGCACTTGTTCTCTTTGCAAAGCACTGGGAGTTGGGTTATAAATTAAAAACCACTCTTTCCTTCTCTGTTTCCTAACAAAGGGATAAAATTAAATCAGCCCAGCCCCCCAGCAGATGATTAACCAAGAAATGCTCTGCTTTTGCCAGCCTTGGAGTGGTGGTGTGGGCAGGCAGCTGCCACCAGCTCTCTCCAGGAGCTCCAAACAGGGCTCGCTCAGCTGGGGACGTTCACAACTGCCAACCCATTGAGATGAGGAAGGGATGTTACAGCTCTTGTCCCTCTCCTGAGCCCTGCTCTGTGGCTGCTGCTGTCTGGGGCAGGGTTGGCCAGCCTGTGCTGGGGCTGAAATCCCTCGCTCAGACACACAAAGGGAAGAGTTGGTACTCAGCCTGTCCTGGGGGTTCCTAACCCAGGTGTGACCCAGCTGATAAGATTTCTTTGCATGGCACATTCTCAGTCTCCTGGCTTGTTCTGTGCTCCAGCCCGAGGAGTTCAGTGACACAGGTGTGGATCAAGTGAGGCTGTGACTGTCTCCCAAATTTGAATCCCATCCACAAAGTCCTGTGTCTTGGGACACCAGAAGAATTTATCACTTGTTTCCCTTTGATTTTCCTAGTGTCGTGGGAGATTTTCCTGCGTGATTGGAGTGCAGCATGCTGGAGAAACAAATCCTGAGCTGGAAGGGACCCCCAGGGATCACCCAGTCCCACCCCTGGCCCTGCACAGACCCCCAGCAATCCCCCCCTGGGCATCCCTGGCAGCGGTGCCCAAACGCTCCTGGAGCTCTGGCAGCCGCGGGGCCGTGCCCATTCCCTGGGGAGCCTGGGCAGTGCCCAGCACCCTCTGGGGGAAGAACCTTTCCCTGCTCTCCAGCCCGAGCCTGCCCTGGCCCAGCTCCAGCCGCTCCCTGGGTGCTGTCCCTGGCTGTTAATTTTGTGCAACACCACCTTAACAGGAGTAAAAGCATTTGTGCCTCTGTTGGAGCTCTGCTTTGGGGCCATCCAGAGACATTACTCCACAATTTTTAATATGTGCACAGTGCCAGGGTGGATTTGTGCTTGTCAGGACTAGAACATCAGTGGCTTTGATTTCACTACCAGTGGGTGCTCTGGAATGTGAGACAGGAGCCTCCAGGGAGGAAGGAGACCAAACCAAAAAGTTCTGCCAAACATCTGAGCTGGTTCTTTTGGGTGTTCAGGAGGTTTTCAAGAGAACTCCAGTGGTTAAAGTTCCTTCTCTGGCACGTGCTCCAGGCAGCACTCAGAGCAGGTGAAGGACGAGCCATGGCTGCAAGGCTGGATTTAAGGCAGACAGCCACGGGAAATGGGGGAAATAGGGAAGCATTTGGGGTTTGCTTTCCATTTTTTCTGAAAAAGCAAAGTAGTGTGGAAAAAAATGGTGAAAAAATTGAATTAATTTGGAACTGTATATGTTGAAACAATGCCTTTGAACAGTGATTTTTAATATTTAATAATTTCCTTGCTTTATCCCTTCCCTTTAACAAGGAATCTCTCTGACATTGATCAAGATGGGAAGCTGACAGCTGAGGAGTTTATCCTGGCTATGCACCTCATTGATGTAGCAATGTCTGGTCAGCCACTGCCTCCTGCACTGCCTCCAGAGTACATCCCACCTTCATTCAGGTACCTGCTCCTGCCTCGGGAATCCCACTCCTGACTTTTGTATTTCATTTGGGAAAGTTCTGTGAGTGCCACGTACAGGACACGGAGCAGTGACCCCTCACCTTTTGCCCTGCAAGAACAGGGTTTGGGTGGATGATTATGCTGGCACACCTTCCAATTCTTGCTCAGTCTGCCCATAGAAATCTAGATTTAACTTCAGGCTTATACTCCTGTAGAGCAATTGAAATTTATGGAAATTCCAAACCTTTTATGGATTTGCACTGCTCCCCATCCAGACCTCTTTTGGTACAGCTGGATTTGGGACCAGTGGGGTCACTCCTCACTTCTCTTGCTCCATTTCACTTTTTTGTGGAGAAATAGATGGGAGGACAGTAACAGCAATGGAGATAAATGTTTGCATATCATGTTCTTCAGATATCCTCCTGAAGATCTCCAATTTTTGTGTATTCCACCTGGGATCTTGCTTTTACCTTGATGATAGTGAGCTCTTCCTCTGTCTCTGCAGTTTTTGCTGTAGTTTAGGTCAGCATTTCCCCAAACCCAGACTGGTTGGGGAAAAATACCTCCCCAGAGAGTTCTTGGGGAAAGGGTTGAACCCATCTGGAAGCTGCATGGAGAACTTGGGACTGGGTTTCTCAGCTCACCTGGGACTGCTGGGATCCTGGAAAATCCTGTTCTCCTGAGGCAATGCCTGAGTGAGACCCTCCGGGCAACACTGAGTGAACACTGAGTAGCATTAAACATTACATCATTGCATTTAATTTGATCTCATCATTAAATCATAAATAATCTGGGCAGGCCTGGGTTCTGTTAAGCACCTGCCATTCCTGTTTCCTTGGCAGAAGAGCCCGCACTGGCAGTGGGATTTCTGCTGCCAGTTCAGTGTCTGTAGACCAAAGGTTACCAGAAGAACCAGCGCTGGAGGAAGAACAGCAGCAACTGGAAAAGAAATTGCCAGGTGAGCGAGGGAAAACAGGGATATTTAGTGTGCTGTTCCCACAGGGAGGTTCCCATCAGGTCACAGCCTGGGAGGTCGCACAGGCTGACTGAGAAATGTCTTTCCAGAGCAGTTTGGGACATGTTGGAGGCACACCCAAGACATTGCTGGGTCCAGCTCATTCCTGACTGTTCCCTGATCCTTGGGGTTGGTGACACTGGAGGTGGGAAGAGCCTTCAGGCTCCTCATCTCCTGCACTCCCCACACAGGCAGCCCTTTGCAGCCCTGGCACAGGATTGTGAGGAAAAATTCCTGCTGCCTTCATCCTCTGGTGGAGCAAAGCTTGGCTGAGGTGCTCTGGGAGAGAGCCCACTATTCCCACAGAGACCTGTTTCCTTGGAGTCTGCGTAACAGTGAGGGACTTTATACAGATTTCAGCAGTTCCAGGAAAAGAACTAAAGGAAGAGGGGATTGGCAGCTGGAAAGGGGGACAAACTTGAAAAGACAAGAGTTCAGCTGGTTCAGCAGGTGTTGGGCCAATGTGTCCAACCCTGTGTGCACACTTGGAAGGAAACGTGTGCTCTCCCTGGCCTTGCATCCCAAAAGTGTCCATGTTGGCCATGCAAGGGAGAGAAATCTGGGCTTTGGGCTGTGGGAATGGGACACAGAGGGTGTGAAAAGGAACAGGAGGTGAAGTGAAAGAATCGTTCGGAGGGAGGGACCGAGGAGTGAGGAACAGGGGAAGGAAGGACAACCCCTGGGACTGCAGAGGGATGTCAGGGAAGCTGTGCTGGAAGTGAGGCCGTTTTTTTAGGACAGTAAGTGGTGAGGCTCTGGGTCTGCAGGAATCCAAGCTTACTGGGCTCAGCTGCTCAAGAACCTAAACCATTTCTTTTCCTGACAGTAATGAGTAATCTAATGAGAACAGCAATTTTAAATAAGTTCTGGTCATTTGCATAATGGCTTTTTGATGATCTCAGCAGCTGAATTCTTTGCCCTGCACTAATGGAAGTGTTGGCTCTTGGGGTGCTCCTATTATCCAATGTACAGAGGAATTCCAGATCTGTGTCCTCACAGAGGATCAGCTGGAGAATGGTTTGTCTAAATTATCCCCACTTTGTGGAGAAAGCTGGAGGCCTGAGGAATGGGAATGGAAATTCCCTCCTTGGTTTGCTGAGGATGTGGGTTTGAGGGGATCAGCAATGTCAGCGCTAATGCCAAACCCCAGGCTGGCCCGTGGAGCTCAGTTATCCCCAGAGGGGAGCTGCATCCTCTCCTGCTGGAAGGCTGTTTCCCTTTGCTGGGGATTCCTTTGGATTTATGTGGATGTATTGAAGTCGGTGGCAGAGTTTAATTGTCCTTTCTGCCCCGTGTTTCCGTGCACACAGTGACGTTTGAAGACAAGAAGCGGGAGAACTTCGAGCGGGGCAACCTGGAGCTGGAGAAGCGCCGGCAGGCGCTCCTGGAGCAGCAGCGCAAGGAGCAGGAGCGGCTGGCCCAGCTCGAGAGGGCCGAGCAGGAGAGGAAGGAGCGCGAGCGGCAGGAGCAGGAGCGCAAGCGGCAGCTGGAGCTGGAGAAGCAGCTGGAGAAGCAGCGGGAGCTGGAGCGGCAGCGGGAGGAGGAAAGGAGGAAAGAAATCGAGAGGAGAGAGGTGACGCACGGGAGCGCACGGAGGGGTTGTGCCCTGGCTTTGGGGGTGCAGGTGTGAGCTGGGCACTCGGTGTGTTGCTGTCAGGGTTGGTGAGCAAACGTTTAAAGCAGGAACTGAAATTTCTGGGGTGTTAAAGGCACGGAAGGGGCAGTTACTGCTCCATTGGTCCTGTGAAATGAATGGGTGAGACATTGACATCTGGGACAATATGCTCCTGACCTCTCACTTCTTTAAAAGCAATAATTATTATTACTATTATTATTATAATATTTGATGTTAAGAAGTGTGTGAATGAATTAAGAAAATCTTATGGCATTCCTGATTTTCTAGGGATGCATTAATTTCATAGAGTCCCAGAACGGTTTGGGTTGGAACGGACCTTAAAGATCCTCCAGTTCCAACCCTGGGCCACGGGCAGAGATAACATTCATCAGACCAGGTAGCAGCATCCAACCTGGCCTTTAATTTGTTTAAGGAAACACACCCTGGTTAACCCAAAAAGCTCTTATTTTCTCCCATTGCCAAACAATGGTGAGCTCAGCACAGAAACACGTGGCTGTTCTTTGCAAAGCTGCAGGTCTAATGTTGGAGGTTGGAAAGGGATTTGAATATGTCCTGGAGAGTTCTCCAAGTCCTAATATGAAACAACCTGTTAAATCAGCAAACTGGATCTTGGAAAACAGAGGGATTTTCTGTTCAGTCCCCTCTGCTGTGCAGGGAAGCATTGCAACCACTGAGCAATTTGTGCGTGCAGAGGCACAGAGCAGCTCCTGGTTTGTACCCATGTTTTAGTTGAATATGAGAATATGTATATCAGAAATTACAGATACTTGTTTTGGAATGCTTCAGGCTGCCAAGCGGGAGCTGGAGAGGCAGAGGCAGCTGGAGTGGGAGCGCAACCGGCGGCAGGAGCTGCTGAACCAGAGGAACAAGGAGCAGGAGGACATCGTGGTGCTGAAGGCAAAGAAGAAAACCCTGGAATTCGAACTGGAAGCTCTCGTGAGTGGTGGTGGTGGTGCAGCTCAAACACACAAGCACAGCGTTGTGGTGACTGTGCCCTGGCCATGTTTGTTTTCTAGAATTTCTCTTTTAAATATGGAATAACTGTAGGGTTTAGATCCTGACTTGCATGACCAAACATTTTGATTTAAAAAAAAAATTACATAAAATAGATACCTTTCTTTTCTTCTAAAGAACGATAAAAGAAACCAGTTGGAGGGAAAGCTTCAGGATATCAGGTGTCGGCTGTCGACCCAAAGACAAGATATTGAAAGTACAAATAAGTCCAGAGAACTCAGAATTGCAGAAATCACCCATTTGCAGCAGCAGCTACAGGTGAGAAAACATTCTCTGATTTTATTCTTAGCCTTGAATTTTGACCTCCTCCAATGCACTGATACCCTGAGCAAACTTGGGATGAGCTGCTCCTCACACTGAAAGGACCATTGTAGATAATTCGTCCTTCCTGTAAATTACAGCCCTTCAGACCTGTCTAGGAACTGCTTCCTACACTTGGAGGCGTGTCTGGGGTTATCCCTTCATCCTCCTGGGCTCCTGTTCTGGGGAGCAGGCAATGCTTTGCCTGCAGGTGTTTTGGGGGATGAGGAGAAGGAAATTTTCCAGTGTATATTTTGCTGTTTGTGTGCTGGGGGAAAGAATTGACTTCGCTGAAGTGGCTTGTTGATGGTTTTTTTAATTATGAAAAAAAAAGACCTTTTGAAATGGAAGTTCCCAGTGAAACCAGGGAGTTCTTGATCTAAGCCTGGCATTTGCCTTCCTCACTGATCTAAAATTCTCTGTCAAATTAGAGGTGGAGCTGAGTAGGTGTCTACCTTTGGTGAAAGAATATTCTTTGTAGCTTGTAAGGGTTTTTCAGTGGGTTGTAGTATTTGATTTAGGAATTTTTATTAAATACTTCATATTGCTTGAAATTAATTCTTGGCTGGTCATGGGGGGTCTCGTTGGGTTCCTACCACTACAAAGAGAATCTCACACTTACGTTACGGGGCTGAGGTGTAAAACCTGGCTTAAAACCTAATCCTGCTGCTCCATCCCAGCTTCACTCCTGCTTTTCCTGGCAGTTGTTCTGTTCGGTTTGGGGCCTTGAGGTGGTTTGGCAGCAATAGCTGTGGCTGTGTGGTAATGTCTGCTCTCAATGATCTCTGCCACTGATACTTCTCTTAGTGTCACTTGAGGTGCTTTTATCCCAATTGTGATCCCAGAAAATGTCACTACTTAGGAGAAAAGGCCATGTTTTGTCTGGGGAGAACCTTAAAGCTTTTTCCTGAAAAAAAAAATTAGTTTTTCAAGTATCCTGTAAATTTTCCTATCTCACCTGTAGAGGACAGACTAAAGATGTAAATGAGTTTTAAACAATGAGATTTTCATCCTCTAAACTCTGAGATAGGTTAAAAAGTCAATATTGTCATTATCTTTGTAGGGTGATGTATCTTCACTTGGAAATAGTTCAGTTTAATACTTCTGACACTTCCTGTGGGAAGATGAGTTAATTCAGAGGAGTAATTATTCTTCAACCCATTAATTAGTTCCAAGATGGAGTTTGATTAAACTTGAGAAAGAAGTGGTGTCCCAGTTAATCCTGGGTGATGAAGATGTGTGCCGTTCTCTGGCTCTGCGCTCCCTGGTCGAGTGCTGTGCAGGGATTTCAGAAGGACCTGCTTTCCAAACACCTGAGCTGTGTCTGACACACATTTGTGCTGTGTGGGGCTTGCTCATTACCTGCAGGGATTCTTTACCTCCTTGATGAACACTTTGGCTCCCAGGTGATTTGAAGAGTATTTTCCCTTGTCCAAGGGGCAGGAACTGGGTTTTGATTTCCTCTGCCGTGTGGGACATTACTCAGCTCTTGACCATTTCTTGTTGCATGAGTTTCCGGAGCTACTGATGCCATTAATTTCTTTCATCTGTTTCTTCAGTACAAGGAAGGGATGTGGAATCCATGTGGTGGGTGTTATTGGATAGATGCTTATTCCATGGCTGTCTGTGATTTCAGGAAACAGGACTTGACCTTCACGATCCCTTGGCATTCTCTGTCCTTACACACTCCCCAAACTATTCAGTGCATGGAGTAATCTGGGATGTTTGGAAGTGTTCTGGCCTTTACAAACAAAGCAGCTGATGTTGTGACCACATTCTACCCTCAAATGCTGTCCTGTGGAGCTTTTTGTGCTTGGAGAATTCTTCTGTTTCATGTTGACATCCATTCTGCTGCTTGGTTGACCTGCAGCATTCTCAGAATCACAGAAACGCTGAGTGGTTGGGTTTGGAAGAGACCCTAAACCTCATCTTGTTCCCCCCCCTGGTGGGGAGAACCTGTCCCTGATCTCCAGCCGCTCCCTGGGTGCTGTCCCTGTCCCAGGAGCAGAGCTCGGAGCTGTCCCTGCGCTGCCCCTCGGGAGGAGCTGCAGCCCCGGGGAGCTCTGACCTCAGGCTCCTCCGGGCTGAACTGACCAAGTGACCTCGTGGGGCCCCTCCAGACCCTTCCCCATCCTTGTGGCCCTCCTTTGGACACCTTCCAACAGCTTTAGATCTTTCTTTCAGTGAGGCAGCCAGAACTGTCCCCAGGACTGGAGGTGAGGCTGCCCCAGTGCAGGGTGGGATTGGAGCATCCAGCTTTTGGGATCTCCTTGAGGGGCTGGGAAAGCTCTGTTGCTGCAACAGGCAGCTGAACAGTGAGGGACACGTACAGCTCCTGGTAGTCAAATCTGTAGTTTGTCTGAATTTTGCTACTTTGCTACTTAGTGAATTCCTTAAGTCCTTGACTGGGCTGTGCTGTCTCAGGGTATTTTCTGGAGCATAAGGAGCTCACAGGAGGCTGCAGTCGTTGCATAATGCTCAGAGCTGAGATGGGCTCTGCAGAGCTCAGTCAGGGTCTGGCAGGAGGAAAGTGGGACAGCCCAAAGCCATGGCAGTGCAGTTAATCCTGGGTTTTGGAACCAAAATTAAAACTTTTTGTGGAGTTGTAGAATCACAGAATGACTTGGGTTGGAATGGACTTTAGAGCCCATCCCATCCAACCCTGCCATGGGCAGGGACACCTTCCACTGTCCCAGGCTGCTCCAAGCCCCAGTGTCCAGCCTGGCCTTGGACACTGCCAGGGGTGGGGAGTCCACAACATCCCTGGGGCTCACTCTGGTGTTCAGGGATCAGGGGACATTTATTCTTAGCAGTTAGCATTGAATGATGTCATTTGCAGTCCTCCTTGACTGATTGAAGCTGTCAGCAGCTTGATTCCTCAAAAGCCTGCAGTTCCAGAGAATTGCTCAGAGTAGTTACAGGGTTTGTGGGAAAGATGGGATGTTGATACTCAGGTGCTGTTTCACCTCGTGCTGCTGAAGGTGTTTTGGTAACTTGAGCTTGGAGGTCAAGGCTTCAGAAAAGTGTGTGAGGTAACACTTCATGCTCTGGAAAGGGCCAGGGTTCTACAGGAAACACATACACAGGATCATCTGCAGGGACCCCTGTAACACAGCAGTTCACAACCTTCCAACCACGTGTGAGTTTGAGAGAGATCAGAATCCTCTTCCAAGAGCTCTGAGTGGAGACACCAAGGACTCCAGGATTCTCATCCCACAGGGCTTGTGTTTCATGGCTTTTGGCCAGAATATATTCCTTTAAAGGGAAAGTCTTTATATTCCTGTAAATATTTGTCTTTCTATTCATGATCTAAGTTACTAACCATTAACACTCTTATTAATATTATTAACTAACTATTAGTGGAGGGTGCAGACAGGGGGGTCGGGCTCTGCTCCCAGGGAACAGGGACAGGAGGAGAGGGAGCGGCCTCAGGCTGGGCCAGGGGAGGCTCGGGTTGGACACCAGGAGCAATTTCCTCCTGGAAAGGGAGCTCAGGCCTTGGCAAGAGCTGCCCAGGGAGGTTTGGAGTGCCCATCCCTGGAGGTGTCCTGGACATGGCACTCAGTGCTCTGGGCAGGGTGACAAGGCGGGCATCGGGCACAGCTGGGACTTGCTGGGCTGGGAGGGCTTTTCCAACCTCAGGGATCCTGGGATTCTGTGTTTCATTTATTAAAATCAGAATTAAACATACAGTAAGTGCTTGTTTGAACATTTCCTCAAATTCGTCCTTGTCTCTCTGCCCTCGGTTTCGGGTAATTCCAAGCCATGTTCAGTTTTCAGTGAGAATCAGTTCAATTTGATACATCCACTCTTTTGGACTGGCAGAGAATGTCTGGGATCTGTGGGGTTATCACACAGACACTGCTTGGATAAGAGCAGTAGTACATCAGGAGGGAAATAAGCAATAATACATCATTCAGTGAGGGAAAAGTAAAGAAGGAATTGAAATGGGAGGTCTTGTGGCTGAAGTTCTTCCTCGCTCACCTTTTTGCCTGTTTCTGTTCTTGTTTCCCCTGCCCGGGGTTCAGGAGTCTCAGCAGATGCTGGGCAGGTTGATTCCAGAGAAGCAGCTGCTGAATGATCAGCTCAAGCAAGTCCAGCAGAACAGTTTGCACAGTGAGTAGATTTTGGGCCTGCCTAAGTTGGGGCAGGACGTGTTCCCTCGCTGCGGCGTCCCCTGGAATTGCTCTTTGTGTGCTGCAAGATGCAGATGGGGAAATGCTGCTTTCTATGACCTGAGCTGTTCCATAGAGGAAAACACTGACTTGACTATGTGTTCAAAACTAGGGGATTCCCTTCTCACCATCAAAAGAGCCTTGGAAGCCAAGGAACTGGCACGGCAGCAGCTCCGGGACCAGCTGGATGAGGTGGAGAAAGAAACCAGATCTAAACTGCAGGAAATTGATATTTTCAATAATCAGCTGAAGGTAACCCAGGACTCGTTAAGCCTTTCTGAATGTTCAGTTAATTATTTTCTAACCTGATTGTGGGAAAAAAAATTGAACTGAAGTGATTAAGAATGTCAGTTTTGGGAGGATTCTCAAATCTGTCTGTTGGGGATTTTATTTAATTTTTATTTTATTTTTAAGAAAATGCTGCTCGGCTTTCAAAGTCAGGGTTTGAATCAATTTAATCTGCAGAATCTCTTTAGGAGGAAATTTGAGCCCTGATTCCGGATCTGCGATTGCAAATATGAAATTACCAATTTCTGTGCTTTTGTATCCAAGAAGTGTAGGACAAGGTCAGCAAATCTGCTGGAATCAGGACTTCAATTTGAAATGCTGAATAAAAGAGACTTGATTTTCTGCTGCCACACTGAATTTTTATGTGCTGTCTGTATGCTCCTTCTTGTCCCTGAGTGTAGCTGTTTGTGGCTTGTGGTTTCATGCTTTATTGCTTAGTCTTTGTTAAAAATGTGATTTTTTTTTGTGTATTTCTGCACCAGAAATGTCAGAGTTCTGCAGAGAAAAGTTGGAAATCAGTCTGTAGTTATAAACTTTTAATAGCATTCCTTTTTTCATTAACATTCCAATGTTCAAGCACTTTATCTGCCAGTTCCACTGGTGGGTTCTCCTGAAAGCTGACCAGAAATACTCAATTTCCTGCAAGGTGTCACAAATTGTGCTGCAAGTATTCAGCAGGAAAATCACTGTGACAGAGACAATAATGGAGTTGTTTTGAAAGTTGATCAACTAGGATTAAATCAAACAATTTAGGATGGAAGGTGGGCTTGAATGTAAGCAACAAATAGCTTAAATTAGAGTTATTAATACGTATAGGAAAAAATTAAAATTGTGGCCCTGCTCTAAGGTAAATTTGAAGAAGACTCTCCCAGTCTGAGACAGGGAGGATGGAAGGGTAGAATCTCTGCAGAGTCAGACACAGAACAAACAAAATGGGCACAATTTATATTTAAAAGAAAAAAGAATGGTTTAATCCTTGCTTAATTAACCTTTGAGGTTTAAACCTCACTTAATTTTTCTTTATAGATGATGTTTGGATGCATCTTAACATGTTGTGCTTTTTGGGTATTATTTTTTTAATTGAGTCCTTTAGAAGTAATAAATTGGACCAAAGGATATCAGTTCTAAAATTAGTGCCAGTATTTGGTTTGATCATAAATTACTGAAACAGTATAAACGGGCAGAGGGGGTGACTTGTCTTGGTATTGTGAGAGTAGCAAAAAAAAACCCCCAAAACCAACCAACCAATCACCCAAAATTCAATCTTTAAAGTATTGAAGGGTTTACGTTCACAGATAACAAGCTGATGTTAATTAAGAATTGAAGTTGCCCTTTACACACAGATTTATCAGCCTGTGCCAGGAATCCAAGAATGCCTCGACTAAGGGTAAATGGTTTTGCAGTTTAACAGGGAAATTGGGTTCAGTCAATTGCTAATGAGTTGTGGAGACACCTCTTTGGGCAGAGCTGAAGGTCTCCTCTGGCTTAGGAGATTGTGGAATTCATCTGATAGGAGGAGCAGATCTGGTTCTGTATGTGGGGATTTCTGCCTTGCTGCAGCTTCCTTGTTTTCCTGGGAAGGGCTGAGTTAGCAGGGGCAGTCACAGAATCCCTGAATTGCCAGGGTGGGAAGGGACCTGCAGGATCACACAGTGCCACCCCAGCATCGCCCCAAACCCTGTCCCCAGGGGCCACATCCAGGCACCTCTGGGACACCTCCAGGGATGGGCACTCCAAACCTCCCTGGGCAGCTCTTTCCAAGGCCTGACCTCCCTTTCCAGGAGGAAATTGCTCCTGGTGTCCACCCCGAGCCTCCCCTGGCCCAGCCTGAGGCCGTTCCCTCTCCTCCTGTCCCTGTTCCCTGGGAGCAGAGCCCGACCCCCCCGGCTGCCCCCTCCTGTCAGGGACTTGTGCAGAGCCACAAGGGCCCCCCTGAGCCTCCTTTTCTCCAGGCTGAGCCCCTTTCCCAGCTCCCTCAGCCGCTCCTGGGGCTCCAGCCCCTTCCCAGCTCCGTTCCCTGCCCTGGACATGCTCCAGCCCCAGCTGTACCATGGAAATTGAGCAGTGGGAGCTGAATTCAGAGAGTTCTCCCTTTTGTAGTTTCTCGAGATGTGCAAGGCATTTTTGGGGGGCCTGGAGGATTTTAGTACTGAATTTAAATCCCTAAGAAGGCACATGGACCTTTTTGTGGGCTCAGCATGGAAGGGGCAGAGAAACCCCTTAGAAACTGCCGAGTGCAGCACTGATTTCTTGGCTGTTGTTCTTCATGGAATCATGGAATATCCTGAGTGGGAAGGACCCATAAGGATGATCCAGTCCCACCCCTGGCCCTGCCCAGACCCCCCAACAATCCCCCCTGGGCATCCCTGGCAGCGGTGCCCAAACGCTCCTGGAGCTCTGGCAGCCTCGGGGCCGTGCCCATTCCCTGGGGAGCCTGGGCAGTGCCCAGCACCTGAGGCTTTATGCACAAGGCCAGTGAAGGCTTTCCTGGAATCCTGGGGTTACTGGGATTTGTGTGAGGTGGGAGTTCTCCGAGCACAGGTCACCTTTCTCTGAGATGACCATATCACTCCAAACCAGGTTGTTTAGGAACTTCCATAATTCTCACATACAATTACCTAAAAAATAAAAAATCTCTGACAGCTTTTAGGATCCACCACTGGAAAAGTGACTGACATTAGAAATTGGCTTGTAAATAATGCTTAATTAATAATTTCCCCAAAGAGCAGAAGAGCTTTTAGTTGAGTTCTCAGTTCCTGGGTGTGTACAAACAGCAGCTCCTGTGGTGCCATTTGTGTGATTATCAGGCAGCTGGATAATGCTCACAATGAAAGGCGAACTTTTTCAAATTGTGTATCAACAATTCCACCACATCTGAGCTCTAAATATGATAAAAGCTTCTCGTAAATTAAGGGACAATAGGTCAAGATGGGAAAGATGGAAATCTTTCCTTTTAAAATACATTTTTACCAAACAAACAAATTACAAACTCTGGGTTTAATGGTAATTTAGTTTATCAGGCAACTTGTTAACACCAGCAGTTTACAGGATTCTCTGGATTTGTCTCCATGTTTGTATGTTCTGCAGTAAGTGAATCCTTTATACAAGTATTAAATTATATCATCTTCTCTGTGTCTCTTAATGATTAGGGAGATGAGATTTTTTTTTCTGCTGGATCTTTTTGTCATCCCTCCAAAACAACTGATTTAAATTCCTTTTGATGAGTCCTTTGGAGTTGGAAATATTCATAGAATTTGATGCATTTCCAGCAGCTTTCAGACTTACAAAATGTTATTAATGTTTCAAATCAGGTCATTTGAATTGTAGTATTGGATATCTTTAGGTAGAGCCCCATGGTTTCAGGAGATTGCTGGTGCTTGTTTGGCTGCTCAGGTATCCTTTGAAATGAGATTTGGGGCATTTTATCTTGTGGATTGGGCTGTATTTGGCTCTGAGGTGACAGAGTTTGTTACAAGGTTGAAAGTTTGGCCACTTCTTTGTGTCTTGAATTATGGTTGAAGGAGTGAAACTTCCAGTACTCTTTAAAACTCTCAGCCTAGAGATCTGTCATTCATATTGATACAGGTGCCAATAAAATGGAACTGCTCACTTGTTTATTTTAGGATCATAAAATTATGGAATGGTCTGTGTTGGAGGTACCTTAAAGCCCATCCAGCGCCACCCCTGCCATGGCAGGGACGCCTCCCACTGTCCCAGGCTGCTCCCAGCCCCAGTGTCCAGCCTGGCCTTGGGCACTGCCAGGGATCCAGGGGCAGCCACAGCTGCTCTGGGCACCCTGTGCCAGGGCCTGCCCACCCTCCCAGGGAACAATTCCTGCCCAGTGTCCCTGGATCTAAACTGACCCTCCAAGCCTAAGGCTCCATGTGACTCCTGTCTCCAAGGACCAAATGCCCATTTCCTATAACGTGGAAGAATCCAGAATTTCTTGCTGCTGTTCCTGCCCAAGAGCACCCAAGGGATGAGTTCATGTTTCTGAAATAGCTTTGCTGAGAACTTTTCCCCAGTGCCTGGAGGAAGCAGAGAAGCCCCAGGAGGGCTGGAGCTGTCCCGGTGTTGCCCGTGTGTCCCGTGCCGTGGCTGTCGGTGCCTGTGTGATCTGTGTGGCCAGGGCTCCCAGTGCCTGCTGACATCTGAGCATTTCTTTCTTCCAGTCAGTGGCAGTGGAAGAGGCAATGCTGCAGTGCCTGGCGCTCCTCCTGGGCTGCATCCAGCATTTACACTCCTTCCCAAAGGTCTCCGTGCCCTGCTCAGGCAGGACCCAGCTCTCTCTGAGTGAGGAGCCTCCTCCAGTTATGTGCTTCACTTTCCCTAAGCAGATGAGTGTGCAGTGTTTCACTGAGTCAGTGTTTCCTAAGGCTGCCAGCACCAAAACAAAACCAAAGAGAAGAGTTTAGCATTAGATTTTTATCTAATCCTTATGCCAGCATGAGGAGTGTGCCTTGAATGGCAGCTCAGGCAAATGAGTGATTTTTGTCTTTTGCTTATCTGGAACTTCAAGAATATAAATAAATTACCTGTTTTGGTCATGATTTTCAGAATTTTTAAAAAGCAAACACTGGGATGAGAAGTATCCCTACACATCACTGTAATTTGTGATTCCAGGTAGGATAGAGGTGGCAACATCGTTCCTCTGTCTAGTCCCTGCAGGGTGGGGTGAAGGGAGGAATTGTCTGCCAAGGCCAAAGCAGAGGCTTTAGGAGCTCGGGAATGGGGCAGGAGAGGGTTGCTCTGGAAAGGCTTCTGGAAGCACAGAACTGCAGGGTCCTTTCCTCTGGGGTCAAATGGTCTGCTTGTCTCAAGGGGAGAAGGTCTGATGGGAACCTTGTATTGCAATCCCTGAATATCCCAAGTGCTGTTGTCTTTCTGTCAAAAAGGCCCAATCTGGGCCTAAACAACTCCATTTCTGCCATGAAGGTTTTTGTAGCAAATGGCTTGTCTGTATATAGAGAATATTGCTCTGCTCTGTGGAATGATTTAACTCCTGTTCAGTATGATGAATGTGGCTGTTGTAACATCTTAAAATTCTCCTTGTTGGTCTGTTTGGGATTAAATGCCAAGGTAAGAATTTCTCTGCCTTTAAGGTGAGGCATTCCTTGTCCTGCACCCCAGGAACAAGCAAAGCCTTGGTGTGTCTCTGGAGTTCCAGCACAGGAGTGGGACATGTACAGCTGGGAGCTGTGTCTGTACAGGATGAGTGTAGGGCTGTGCTGAACATCCAGCTGGAGATGCCTTGGCTGTTGAAGTGTTGCTGGAGTTCTGTTCCACTGGTTTCCACTGGAACTGTGGGAGATGCTGGTTCTTCCTCCCCATCCTCCCACCTGGCAAAGCAGTGGAGCATCTCTGTTGCATGAGATGCCCGGCACATCTTTGTTTCCTCCTGGCTGACCCAAAGAGGGATGTATGTGGGATTTTTTCATCTCCAAAAATGCTCCATCCAGTGCCAGCACCATAAACTAGGTTTGATTTTCTTAACACGCACTTCTGTTACAGAAAAATCCCTTCACAGAGCACCGACCAGCACATCAGCCTGGCTGGGAGGGAACAGGGTTAAAATGTCCGTGGAAAGCTTAAATAATTATTAAAATGTCCCTTGAGATCCTGACTTAGCTGAGCAGGTGGATGAAATGACAAAACAAGCAAAGAAAATAATTTAATTATTTGTTCTGGAGTTGGCAGCAGCATTTACTGATCCTGCTCTGAGCACTCACAGCAGAATCTCCTTGCTCCAGGCAGACGTGGGGGCATGGCTCAGCTGCAGCATTCCCAGTGTTCCATTTGGCCATGGAAGTGGTAAATATCCTGCATTTAGTGGTGAGATCCCTTAGGGAGCTGCCCCTGGATCCCTGGAGGTGTCCAAGGGCAGCTTGGAGCAGCCTGGGATAGTGGGAGGTGTCCCTGCCCATGGCAGGGGTGGCACTGGATAATCCCTAAAATCCCTTCCAGCCCAACCAGTCTGGGATTGTCTCAGATGAAGGGTGTCAGTCCCAGCACTGTCACTGTTCCTGGAATTTGTCCCATGCACTTGTCCGTGGTTTTGGTACAAATAAGGGTTCAGGAGGTCACAGAGAGGACGTGGGCACTGTGGTTCCCCCTGCTCATCATACTCTGGGCAATCACAAAACAAGGTATTGCCCAAATTGGGATTATCCCTGGATTTCAGTGGGGTTCATGGCCTTAGCAGGGCTTTAATTCCAACTGCCCTGAGAACTGATTCTCTCTGTCATGATGCTGAGCTCAGTTTTCATTGAATTTAAAACTGGGGAGCATTAATGGAATAAAACTGAGACCTGTGCCACAAGGATCAGCTTCCCTTTGGGAACTTTCATCCCTGAATCACCTAGATTTATTTTTTGTCCCTAATGCAATTTTCTCTTTTGGATCAGTGCATGAGGACTTCTACATGGAAACTTCCTGTGGTTTGTAGGTTGTGAATTTCTGAATAGCTATCCAAGTACTTCCAAGATGAACTGTTTCAATTTCACATGTACCATATTTTCATTAAAAGAGATCAGTTTTTTGAAGTGAACTATTTTCAGGGAAAATCCTCAGTGGTCATAGGTAGTTTTCCTTTTTCCCCTGTAATACTGAGGAGTTGTTATGCAAAGAAATTCCAGATAAAAGTTGGATTTGTGTTAATAGGTGTTAATGCAGAGAACAAATCTGGAGGAAAATACTACGGTTTTATTATTATTATTTATATTCTAACTTTTTCAGGCAGTGTCCTTCCAGTTAATTAAAGAAAAACAGACTTGTAAATGAATGAATACTCTCTGTATCATGATTCATCCCAAAGACATTCCTCAAGGATTTCAGCCTCCTGTGTATAAACCAGTCCTGAAAGTTCTTCAGTAAATCAGCATTAATTGGCAAATGAAACTGATTAAGAGTTGCTGTTGTGAGAGCTCAGAGGGCAGATTTGTGTATGGAATTTAATAAATGAATTCCACAAATCAAGAAACAAAATAAAACAGAAGTGACTGTTCAGATTAAGTTTTGTCCATTTTTTAGAGTCCCATTTAAAGGATTTCTGGTTTCTTAACCCTTTAATGTCTCAGTTCAGTGGATAAAAATAGGAAAACAGTAAGTGGTTCATAGACCCTGGAAATGAACCTGAGCTGTCTGCATTTGGCAGGAGTGTGAGTTTGGACAGAGATCCCCAGCAATTCCCAGGTGTTGTTCCTTCACAGGGAGCTCTTTGGGGCCGTTGGTTCTGATTCACAGAGTGGATGTTTACACCTGCTTTCCTTTTTTTAATCCAGGAGCTGAGAGAAATCCATAACAAGCAGCAGCTCCAGAAGCAGAAGAGCTTGGAAGCTGAGAGGCTGAAACAGAAGGAACAGGAGAGGAAGACAGTGGAGCTGGAAAAGCAAAAAGAAGCTCAGAGGTAACAAACTGCTTTAATGGAGCCCTAATGTAACAACTCCCCTGGCACCTCTCAGACAATATTCCTGTCTGCCCAAAACCTCCAGGGTTGCAGATGGGGTTTGTGTCCTCTAGTGCCACCCTCTAAAGCTTGGGAAGTGGAATTGGTTGGGCACCAGCAGGAATTTCTCCCTGGAAAGGGAGGTCAGGCCTTGGCAAGAGCTGCCCAGGGAGGTTTGGAGTGCCCATCCCTGGAGGTGTCCTGGACGTGGCACTCAGTGCTCTGGGCAGGGTGACAAGGCGGGCATCGGGCACAGCTTGGCCTCGCTGGGCTGGGAGGGCTTTCCCAGCCTCAGGGATCCTGGCATCCCATGAATTAGTTTTTCTTTCACTGTTTTGGTCAGGAATTCACATTGTCCTTGGACAAACTCTGTAGCACACCAAGTGTGTGAGGAGCAGCTGCTTCTCAGGCATTTGTCCCTAACTCTGCAGAAGTTCCAGGGTTGGAATAGGCCATGGAACAAACTGGAACACACTGGGTGTCCTTTAGATCTTCAGAGTTATCTTTACTGGGGCAAATTGTTTCTAGCAGAGAATATTTATTCATTTCTTGATGTCTTGTCCTCTGGTGGAGGGGAAGGACTTGTTAATAAGTCTGGTGGTTGGGAATGGGAAATATTCCCAAAAATTCTCTGGAGTGCTGTGTAAAACTTGCAAATACTTCTCCTCCTTGCCCCTCAACACCAGGATAAGGATGGCCACATGTTCTCATTCCTTCTTTTTCCTTTCTGATTTGGCTATTTGGAGCCTTACCTTGGGTTGGAATGAGATAACCTTTAAGGTCCCTTCCAAGCCAAACCATTCCATGAATCTGTGATTTCTGGGAACTGTTGTGTGAGGAGATGCTGGGTAGTGGCTGGTAACTCACCAAAATAAAATTAGGGCATGGAAAAGCCCTAAAGAGGACACTTTGTACTGGAGATGTCCCCAAAGCTTTGGTGGGCTGTGGTTTGAGTGGCTCTAACCCCCCCGTTGTCCACCAGGCGTATCCAGGACCGCGACAAACCGCGGCTGGAGCGGGGACAGCCCGAGGAAGAACCTCCGTGGCAAAAAAAAATCCAGGAAGATGACAAGCAAAAAAGGGAAGAACTACCCAAGAAGAAGGAAAGTGAGGATAAGGGGAAACAGGAAATGCAGGAGAAGCTGAGTAAACTCTTCCAGCCCCACCAGGAGCCCAACAAGCCCGGCCAGGCTCCGTGGTCCAACGCAGGTAGGGTCTGACAGCACGCAATGCTCTGGGACAGCTCAGTTCTCTTTTCTTCTCCCATTTAACACAGAACAAGGTGGTGTTCAAGGTTGGACTGTGAGTGTTATTAAAGTAAATAATGCATGGGTTGAGCTCCAGAATCCAAAAATGGTTCTTTCAAAAGGCTGGTGTTCAGCAGAGGGGAAAGCACAGCTCTGAGACTGCAGGGCAGAGGGAATCCCAGCTGGAAGGGGCTGGATGCAAGATGTCAAAAACTATTTCTGTAGTTCTTATTTTGGAGTGGGATATAAGCCTTGGGATTTTTCAGAGAAGGAACAATATGTCATTTAGTTACCCTTTTTCCTTTCCTGCCTTCCTTTGTTCACTGGACAAATGACCTGAAATCTAAAATTTAATCCCCCTTTTTCTGCTCTCCAGTCACAGTCACTTTCAGCTGAGAGCTTTTTCTGTGCGTTGTATCCTGATTTTTGTCTGTATTGGGAATCCTGCTTCCCTCTTAAGTGGCTTGGATACACACAAGAACTGTTTGGGGATGTAATACTGGTTTAAATATTTGTCCAAAGGATTGCATCACTTTTGTGGCTAAATCCTGCCCAGAGAGGCTGTGGACTCTCAGTTCCTGGCAGTGTCCAAGGCCAGGTTGAAGCAGCCTGGGACAGTGGGAGGTGTCCCTGCCTGTGGCAGGGGTGGCACTGGATGGGCTTTAAGGTCCTTTTCAACCCAAACCATTCTGGGATTCTATGATTTTCCCTGTTGTTCAGAGGAGAAAATAATAATAGAATTGTATTTCAATAATTAATTTTTCTATTTCCCCTTGTGTAGAAGGGGGAGGAGGTACTTCCTGCAGACCCTGCTATGCTTGGGGATTCTTGTCTCCACTTTCACCCCATTTTCCAAGTGTTTAAAGATAAGGTGGTTTGATTTCTTCTCTCTGTATCTGTGTGTTTGTTTCCTTTGCTCAGAGAAAGCTCCTCTAACCATTTCTGCTCAGGAGGATGTAAAAATAGTGTATTATAGAGCTCTGTATCCTTTTGAATCCAGAAGCCACGATGAGATCACCATCCAGCCTGGAGACATCGTCATGGTAAGCAGGGATTGGGGTATTGCTTGAGAAAATTCCTCCAGCTTCTGCCACGTGTGATTTAAATTTTCTATGGCGAGAAAGGAAACTTCAAATCCTAAAAATTTGGTTGCAGGTGTGTTGATACAGAACAATTCCCAGTTTTTCAGGGATGTGGTCAGTGTGTTGTGTCAAACTCTGAAGCAATGTTTGCTTTTGTCTCTCTGAGTTATAGTTCTGTGGTTAATGACTGCAGGGATTAAGTGGATATTAATATTAATTAATCATTAACATGCAGAATGAAAATTCCTGGGGGAGTTCTTAAATATTGTTCACTGGGGGAAGGTGTATTCCCAACAGTGTTCTGCCCAACAAAATTGATTTTAAAAGCTTTTACATTTTAGCTCAGTTTAGTAACAATGGATTTGGGGAAAAAATACACTTTGTAGACTCCCCTAAATTGTAAGGATTCATATTTTTTTTTAAGACCTGTTCTGAGAAATTGGAGCTTTTTGGGGTTGGTTTGGCTTTTTACTGATGGGGTGTTTGTGACACTGGAATTTGCTTCTGGAAAATCCAAAGTGGATCCTGGCTCGGTGTCACTGCTGAGGACTCTGAGTAAGGATACAACAGGTTGTAAAGCTGCAGCAGGAATGGTGTTGGGCAGGCAGCTGGGACAGGGGAGAGGAGACATGGGGGGTGCTGGGCAATGCTGAGATATCTTGTTTTCCTGGGAAATAGGGGGTGGCCTGGGCTTGCAGCTCATTCTGTGGGCAAGAGTAATCACTGCTGGGCAGACTTGCTGGGAAAACCACAGTTTTCCCAAAATATGTGATTTTAAGAAGCATTTCACACATTTTTAAATAGAGATTTACAGTGAAAATAATATTTTTCCTCCAATATGTGATTCTAAGGAGCACTGAAATAAATTTTAAATAGAGATTTGCAGGGAAATAAGAGTTCCCCCCAAAATACGTGATTCTAAGGAGAGCTGCATGTATTTTAAATGGAGACTTTGAGACCATCTGAGTCTTGTTATCTGTTGCTTTTGGACTTGATTTTAACCCACTCAGCCCCAGCAGGGTAACTCCTCTCTGCTGTCTGTATTTAAGTGACTTTTGAGCACAGTTAAAGCAGAATCCTGGGGGCCTGCAGGAGGGGTTTCAGTGGGCTGCTCTAGGAAGCCGAGCTGTGCTGTAACCATGCCTTGCTTTGCATCCCTGCTTCCCTCTGGAGGTGAGAAGGGAGTGGGTAAGTGCCAGGGAGGCTCTGCAGTGCCTCCATGTCCATCACCAGGCTTGGTTCCCGTGCAGTTCCTTGGCTTTGAACCCACCCCGGGGTCACATTAACAAACCATAGTTCGTTATCAAAAGTAATTGAGACCCCCTGCACCGAGGTTTACTTTTGATGCTGCCTTGGGGCTCCTCCCTCAGCCCTCCCGTGTTTGTCCTGTGGTTCTGAAGGTCCCAGGGGTGCCTTTCCTTGGAAAACAGCAGTTTGCAAGCTCAGTGTTAAGGTGAGGCTGACTGGTGACATCAGTGCAGCTGCAGTGGAGCTGAACTGCAGCTGGGAGCTTCCTGTCCCACAGATCCGTGTTCCTGGGAGGAACTGTGCTCTGATGTGGCCAAACTGAGCATCCCCACGTTGGAAGCCAAATTCTGAGCCGTGGCAGGTCCTGCCATGCAGCAGGGCAGCAGGTGCCACCCAGAGCCCGGGGCTGGATCCCAGCGCTGGGCTGGGAGCAGGCTGGAATCCTGGATGGAACTGGGACTGCAGAGCTCATTCTGTCACAGGAGCTGGGCTTTAACAGAGCTTGGGAATGATCTTTCCAAGAGTGTAAACCCTTCATCCTGGGCACGGGCCCTGAGCCCTGGCTGGGGGCATCAGGGAGGAGCGTGGACATTTATTCAGGAAGGAGGAGGATTGGCCAGTCTGGGGAGGGCTCTCCTCTGCCTGACTCCTGGGAAAAGCCCGTGGCACTGCTGGATCTGGTGCCATGGATTACAGAATTACTCTGTTTTTTTAATTCTCCCACTTTTTAATTATCTTATCCTTTCAATGTACTTTAAATGTCTGCCACTGTAAGTTTAGATTGATTTTAATCCTGGCTATAACTCAAGCAAGCTTTTGTGTGGGGACAGATATTCTTCCCTGAAAAATCTACAACAAATTCTAATGACAGTTTCTCATCAGTTTTCCTAGTTATTGATTGTTAGAGTTGGACTCAATCTTCTTCATGTGATCCGCAGAACTAAGGAGTTGTCAGTTGTGGCTCTAAAGTACAGTTGAATAAATAAAAAATAACCTCCCACACACTGTAATTCACTATTCAGGTGTTCATTTAAAGGCTGATTGTATTTTGGAAAAAAAATAATCTGGGAGTGTTGTTGGGACTTGTGGATGGTGGGTGTAAAAATACAAGGAAATTGGAACAAATGAGCTTTAAAAAGATTCAAAAGAATTTATTTTAAAATCCAGTACTGTACTGAAAAAACAAATGTGACTTGTATTTCATATGGAGAAGAAACCAGAGCTGATATAAATTATGAAGTTTAAATTACCCTTCAAAGTGCCTTTTCCTGAGTACACACAGAGAACTTCACTGGGTTGAATAAGCATAAATTTGAGTATCCTCACAGGCAGTTTTAGTTATCATAGCTTCAGACCCTCTCCCGAAGAGGCATTAACTGGGTGGGTCTAAAACCTTTCAGTTGGGTTTCTTTTTCCCTTATGCCTGAAGAATCCCAGCGGTTTCTGTGTGCCTGTGGTTCACCTCAGGGATGCTCTTTCTAGAGCATCTCCACGGCCCAGATTTGCCTTTTCAGTGCTGTTTGTGCCCTCTGTGTGTGGTGGTCGCAGTTCCTGCCCCAGTGGGTGCAGCTGGGTGACTCTGACCCGTGTGTGGCTGGTTCAGCCTCGGGTGCCAGAATCCCTTGAATCCCTTTCTCCCTGAGCCACCCTCGGCTGTGCCCTTCCCTCTCCCACCCTGCTGCTTTCCCGTCTCTGTTGCAGTGGAAATTTTGCTCTGCACTGCAGGAAAAGCACATGAAACCGGTCAAGCACAAAGTGCCTTTATTTCTGGGATTGCCTTGGGCTGACAGGGACTGAGAGAGGGGGAGGAGGACCCAAAACCGCAGGAATAATGGATTGGTTTGCACCAAAAGGGGAGGGTGGATGCAAATTCCAGTGGGAAGGACAGAGTCAACAAATGGCCTGAGGCAAAGGAATTTGTCAGCTGCTCCTCTGAGGGGTCCGGGGGTCCATCCATGCCCTGGGCTCATCCCAGTGTGGGCAGCAGGGAAGGGATTGGGATTATGCCCCTGTGCTCAGGTGAGACCCCACCTGCAGAGCTGCCCCAGCCCTGGGCCCAGCACAGGGAGGACGTGGAGCTGCTGGAGAGAGGCCAGAGGAGGCACCAGGATGAGCAGAGGGATGGAGCAGCTCTGCTGGGAGCAAAGGCTGGGAGAGCTGGGATTGTTCAGCCTGGAGAGGAGAAGCTCTGGGGTGAGCTCAGTGTGGCCTTGCAGGGCCTGAAGGAGCCCCAGGAAACATGGAGAGAGACAATTCCCAAGGGCTGGAGGNCAAGAGAGGTTTTAGGGTCCCTTCTGACCCCAGCCATTCCATGATTCTGTGATTTTAGCTTGGGAGAAAGAAAAAAGAAAAACTAATTGTCAAGCCCTCTTGCATTGCAGCAAGTTCATTACTGTGGAGGAGATGGGTTGTTTTCAGTAAAATTTCTATTTGCAGGGTGTGTTTCTTAACTCTAACTTCCTGTGTCTGCAGGTGGATGAAAGCCAGACTGGAGAGCCAGGGTGGCTTGGTGGAGAACTGAAGGGGAAAACTGGATGGTTCCCTGCAAACTATGCAGAGAAAATTCCGGATAGTGAAGTTCCAGCCTCTGCCAAGCCAGCATCCGAGCCCTCTGCTGCTCCCAAAGTGTCCGTGCAGGAAACCTCCACCCCCCTGGGGGCCCCTGCCCCTCCTGAGGGTCCTGCAGCAGCCAACAACTGGGCAGACTTCAGCTCCACGTAGGTTTGGGTGCTGCTGAGCACTTCAGCGTGTGGAGTCCTTTGGAACTGGCACTGAACACGGGAGGCAGAGTGCAAACTAAAAATACTCTCTTTGAAGTGAAAGATGCTTTCTGTAGGGATCAGTTAAAATTGCAGCCCTGTGGGACCTGAGGCTGCTCCAGTCACAGCTTCCTGGGGACAGCCAGAGCAGGAGACCTCCCCAAGTGAGGATGTGGGTGTGGTGGAAATCCCAAGGTGTTCACTTCCCTTGGAACCACAGAATCCCAGACTGGTTGGGTTGGGAGGGACCTGAAAGCCCATCCAGTGCCACCCCTGCCATGGGCAGGGACACCTCCCACTGTCCCAGGCTGCTCCAAGCCCCAGTGTCCAGCCTGGCCTTGGGCACTGCCAGGGATCCAGGGGCAGCCACAGCTGCTCTGGGCACCCTGTGCCAGGGCCT
>VZRQ01008958.1:40691-53903 GCA_013397975.1 Machaerirhynchus nigripectus
ATCCCTCTCCAGCTCTCTTGGAGCCTCTTCAAATTCTGGAGCCTCCTAAATCCCTTTCTCCTACATTAGCTGCCACCAAGCCTTACTGAAGGCTTCCACCTTGCTTATGTTTAATATGCTAATGGCAGAGATAACATGGAGAGGTGATTTAACTCCTGATCACAACATTAGTAAGACTGGTGGAATTTGAGTGCCTGCCCTTCCCTGGATGTCTTAACTCAGTACACTGGGCACTTTTATCAATTCCTTATCCTTTGGCCATGAAATCCCTTTGTATAAATTGATATTTTAATAGGAGGCCCTGGCACAGGGTGCCCAGAGCAGCTGTGGCTGCCCCTGGATCCCTGGCAGTGCCCAAGGCCAGGCTGGACACTGGGGCTTGGAGCAGCCTGGGACAGTGGGAGGTGTCCCTGCCATGGCAGGGGTGGCACTGGGTGGGCTTTGAGGTCCCTCCAGCCCAACCCATTCTGGGATTCTGTGTCTAAAGGAAAGAGGTGTGAGAGGTCAGTGACGTGCAGGTGGGAAGATTTCAAACGAGTTTTGGAAAGAATTATTAATTATTTTTATTTCTCTTTCTACTGTGTGTAATGCAGCCTGCACTGCTTGAACTTTTGTTTGCTGGGACAAATTTCACAGCTGAGAAATGACATAAAAGCCTGTCCTTCAGTGGCAAGGACAAGGAGCTCAGTTTGGGGGTTGCCTTTGAAGATAAAGTTGTGCTTAACCACTGTTTGATTGCACTGCTGTACCTGGAGTCACAGTGCTCATGGATCCTCATCGAAAAGAAATAATGTGGAAATATTTGTTCTGCATGAGCTTTTTTCTTCCTACTGTTAAAAACAGTAGGAATTACACCATTCTTTTCTTTTCTTTTTTTCCAGGTGGCCAACAAACACCAGTGAGAAACCAGAGAGTGAAAACTGGGATGCGTGGGCAGCTCAGCCATCCCTGACCGTGCCCAGCGCGGGGCAGCTCCGGCAGCGCTCGGCCTTCACTCCTGCCACTGTCACAGGCTCATCCCCCTCCCCTGTCCTGGGCCAGGTGAGCTCCTGGGCTCACCCAAATGTTTTGAGCCAGCACAAGGGCTTGGAGAGCAAAGTGTGAACCTCAGCTATGTGTTCAAACACTCACCTGAGATAAGTGAGCTCTTCCAGGAGGGGTGGCAGGGAGGGTCCCACCTGCAGAGCTGCCCCAGCCCTGGNGGAGCCCCAGGAACCATGGAGAGAGACAATTCCCAAGGGCTGGAGGGACAGGACCCAGGGAATGGCTTCCCAGTGCCAGAGGGCAGGGCTGGATGGGATCTTGGGCAGGAATTGTTCCCTGGGAGGGTGGGCAGGCCCTGGCACAGGGTGCCCAGAGCAGCTGTGGCTGCCCCTGGATCCCTGGCAGTGCCCAAGGCCAGGCTGGACACTGGGGCTTGGAGCAGCCTGGGACAGTGGGAGGTGTCCCTGCCCATGGCAGGGGTGGCACTGGATAGGCTTTCAGGTTCCTCCCAACCCAGGCCATTCTCTGGATCTTTGATCCAGTGGCAACATCTGGGGCAGGATTTAACACAGAGCAGTTTGTGGTTTGTTCCAGGATGGCTTTTTTAGATCTTGGTGGTCCAGTTTTGGGTCACTTCCTCGGGGCTTTCTTGACTCCCATGACAACCTTCACTCCCAAGTGGGTTCTGTGGTTAAGAGGAACAGCAGTGGCTGTTCCCCTTAACCACTGTTAACAACCACTGTGAACAACAGTGTTCAGAGCTTCACAGCTGAAACCTGTCCATCTGTTCAGGCATTTCCTTTCATTTTCCCTGAGTTCTTGGGAGCTCATGTGTTCTGGAAAGTGCTAAATACCTACCTCATAGCAAAAGGAAATTGGAATGTGCCATGAATAACGTGCAGCAAAGCATCATTTTCCATAAAATGGACTCTTAAAGCCTTGCCAAAGCAGCTTCACGAGGGTTTGTTACATGTGCATCTTAATTGTAAAAGTAATTAATTTAATCTTGATGATGTGTGTTAACAGACAGAAATGCAGGAGGACTGTAAACAATTCTGGAATTACTTTGGAAGTTTAGTTGATGCTTTAGTTGAGAGGGAGTCTGTATTTGTTGCTGTCTAAGCAGCCTAAGAATATAATTCCTTAAGCAGCTTTCTTGATGAAAAGTGGAGCACTGCTGACTCCTCTGTCTCTCTTCTTGAAGGGTGAAAAAGTGGAGGGGCTTCAAGCACAAGCTCTGTATCCTTGGAGAGCAAAGAAAGACAACCACCTGAACTTCAACAAGAACGATGTGATCACAGTGCTGGAGCAGCAGGACATGTGGTGGTTTGGGGAGGTGCAGGGACAGAAGGGCTGGTTTCCCAAATCCTACGTGAAGCTCATTTCAGGCCCCATTAGGAAGTCAACGAGGTATTTTGTTTGCTTTTCCTGTCCTTACTTCTCTGCTGGGATAGAAGGAAGTAGGAAGAGCTGCACACTTGAATTTCAAAGTTCTACCCTGTAAAAGGGCCCTTTTTTTTTTTGTCTGGAGGGTTTTGACTTCCAATCCTGAAAATCTGTGTCAGCAATGAGAAAACTGACCTCACTTCTCCTTGGGTCGTGCCTCACCAACAAAAGATTAATTAACCTTCTTAATTTTATGTGACTTGCAACTGAAAAACGAGGGTATTGGATTTTATGAAGTACAGCTGTGTGTAAGTCAGAGCTTCTCTCTCCCCCAAATTAAAAGGTATTCCTTAAATCTAAATCACTTCTCATTATTCTTGGAGGATTAAACATTTAAAATCTCATTTTGTGTAATGTGAAGGCAACATTAGCATTAGGAATACAAATGAGAACGATTTTAGATCACTTTTTTCCCCTGAGGAGAAAGAGGAGATGCAGAAAATTCTGTATTTAAGGCAGTTGCTTAAATGTGACCGTGACAGGCCACTGGATTCAAAGCTTTATTTTGCACATTTACTGTCTCTTCTTTCAAAACCCAGCGAGTTGCTTGTGGGTGCACGTGCACTTTTGAGTTTGAAATACAATAATAATTTTTCTGAAGAGATTGAATTTCTTAAATAACCATTATTTTCTTCTAAAGCATGGATTCTGGTTCCTCAGAAAGTCCTGCTAGTCTGAAAAGAGTAGCATCCCCAGCAGCCAAGGCAGCGATGTCAGGGGAAGGTGAGTCCTGGGTGGCACTGGGTGGGAGCCCCTTATCTGGCATTAAACACAAGAACTCTGCTTTGTGCCCAAGTCAAGAAGCAGATTGTGGTGTTCAAGTGGTGGTAAAATCCAAGTGCAAATCAGTTTGCCTCTAGAATAACTGAGAATTATTGTTGGAGTAGCCATTTATGTGTGTTGTGTATATAGAAGGAATAATTTCATGTATCACAAAAGATCTGAAATACCGTTTGTAGATTGTACTTTTCCCAATATTTCTGGGTTTTTGGCCATTATTTTGATAACATTTTCTGATCTGCAATGGGTT
Organism: Machaerirhynchus nigripectus; assembly: GCA_013397975.1. NCBI lineage: Eukaryota > Metazoa > Chordata > Aves > Passeriformes > Dicruridae > Machaerirhynchus > Machaerirhynchus nigripectus. The sequence goes on from VZRQ01008958.1 coordinate 44,152, forward strand.
TTTACATCTGTCCATGTGCCCCTGATGTCAGGAATTGGTAAATGTCTCAGTGTCCCCCAAAGCTCATTCCCAGTGTTTCATTAAAGCCCTTAATTAAGGCAGTGTCCATCACTTACAGAATATTGGGATCCTTATGGTCAGCTCCATTTTAAAGCTGGAGCCTGGGGCACAGACACAGAGTTATCAGGTAATTTTCAGTCCTCTGAAGGGTTTTAAAAGGGGAATTCCTGGCTGCTGCCACCCTTCAGCTGGAGGGCAATCTCCCCACCTGAGCTGCCTTAACTCTTAATCCCCTCCAGTGCAGAGTCAGCTAAAGGTTAATTAAATCACAGGCAGAGGAAATCAATTAATCTAAATGTAGGTTTCGGGAACATTTGTGTATCATCCCTACAGCACACCTGAAGTTTGTAACTGCAGCTCCAGGTACAGTTTTAGGTACATTTACACTTAATTTTCATCTGGTTTGAGCACCACAGAAACTAAAAGGAGGGAACAGCAGAGAAAAGGGAGATAATCAATTATTTCAAAGTACAGCTGCTCTTGCTCAGTAAATATTCCATAGAATCCCATGGTGGTTTGGGTTGGAAGGGACCTTAAAGATCACCTTGTTCTGGTTTTCCTCATATTTGAGGAGAAGAAACTGTGGACATGCAGAGTGTTGCCACAGGTGGGAGGGATATCTCAGGTGTTGTGTTTGTATTAAAAAGGAACACAACTTTTGTTTAAACACTTTAAAAAAGCTGTGGTTTTGAGAAATCATAAAGCAGGGATTTATTTAACATCTTCTGTTGAGAGGATTGAAGAAGAGCTCATGTGCAGAAGATGACTGTTAATGTTTGTGGAGTTTGCATCCCAAACTCTGAAAATTCCACTCATCAGCACAAGCCAGAAACCACTGGGAAACATGTTTAATACCTAAACGAATGATTTATGTACATTTTAATGATAATAGCAAATTATACACAAAACCCCCCTGAGGCAACCTTTTGACAGATCCTATTCAGTTCTGATAGATGCAATTTTAATCATTAAATATTGATGTTTCCATGAGTAATAAATAATAAATTTGCCTTCTGCCTAGCCCCTGATATTAAGGAGGTTTTGCAGAGGCTCGCTGGGGGTTCCTCAGGAGTTTCCCCACGTGCTGTGTTTCCCTTTTGCAGAGTACATTGCCATGTACACCTACGAGAGCTCGGAGCAGGGAGACCTCACTTTCCAACAAGGTGACCTGATCCTGGTGACAAAGAAAGATGGTGACTGGTGGACGGGAACGCTGGGTGATAAATCAGGAGTTTTCCCATCTAATTATGTGAGACTCAAAGATTCTGAGGTAGAGAAATATTTTCTTTGGGGTTGTAGTGGTAGCTGCGAGGCAGGGCACCGTAAGGGAAATAAAAATACACTGCAGTGTTACTGACTGAGATTGGGAAGGAAAAACAATGATGATAACAACAGTTGTTGCATTTTACAACTTAATATTGTGAATAAGTTGGGGGATCATGCATTAAAATAATGCCTACATTAATAGTGTGCTTGGCAGTTTTGTAGGCACTGACAGAACAGCCATGATTATTTTATTGCCCTGGTAAATCCTTCATGACTGAGCTGGATCTTACTGCCATGATTTAAAAAAAAAACCAAAATCCACAGAGGAATATTTCAGTCTATTTTATTTTTTTTTCCCTATCATTTCTTGCAATCAAGGAAAACAAATTTTTCACCCAAACTTTGCTAACTACTGTATTTATTTGACAGTTTTTGACTGAATAATGGAGGTTCTGTTTCATCTCTTTTTATCTTGAAATAATTCCATTGAACACATCCTTTTTTATTTATTTATTTATTTTTAGGCATTCTAAAGAGAGATGTTCTCTCTTTTATATGGCTTGAAAGGATAACTTATCTACCAGTAGGAATTAGTTTAAATTCAGAGTTGGGTACGCGACTGATCTCTTGATGAGAAGGATTCTGGTTTATATCTCTGGAATAACGGGGAGTTAAGGGTAAATAAATACAAATCAGTGGATTTTGGGGAATCTGGATGGTGATGCACAAGAACTCAGTGAAAGACTCTGTAACACAGAGCCTGAGCAGGGTCACTGCCTAAAACCATCCCTGCTGTGGAAAAGCCAGAGGATAAAACCTGCAGTGAAACCTGCAGCTGTAGGAAACCTTCCAAGAGGAAACCTCTGGAGTGTCAAGAAATTCCAGCAGCACCCTCTGGGACAGGATGAAAAAACTTGTAGTGATGTTTAGTATTGCAGCCCTTGGGAGAGATGGGAGGGGGGCACTGTTGGCAAATCCTCGTGGAGAGCTCAGGTGTTTCATTCGGAGGAATGAAATGAATTCAGATTTTTCCCTTTTCCTCAGAGGGCTCCGTTTGGTGTTTCTGTGACCTCAGCTTTGTCTGGGGCTGCACCAGCTCAGTGCACTTCACCCAAAAGTGCTCCAAGTGCCCTTTTTGCTGGTGAAAATCCCACCTTCAGCTCAAACCTTGATGAGAGAGGGAGGAAAAAGCACAGAGCTGGTGGAGCCCTCGCTCCCGGGGTGGTGGTGTCATCCTGGGGTTCCTGTGCCTGCAGGACGTGGATCTGGCCCTGTGGGTAGTTGGGTTTTGCTCTCCAGCCTGGTCCCAGAGCCAGTTTTTGCAGAGGATTTCACAGTCGTGGCTCTCTGGTCACTCAGATGTGCTGCTGTGCTTGGACAGCTGCCTGGGCGTGGAAAGTGTTCTGAAAAGAGAAATAATTTAATGTGTTCTGCACTATTGACAGGCCCAAAGAAAAGCAGGGGTGATCTTTCAGCAGCAAGGGCAGAGTTTCTAGAAAGGACTCAAAATCTCAATGGTTTCTACAGCAGAAGAATTTTTAAAATTTGTTCTTCTGTGCCAGGCTGTGCCCATTCACCTCAGGGTGCTAAAATAAACCATTGCCTGTTCCTTCAGCTTATTAAAAAGGTGGGAAAGTCTTTGTTCTTCAAAGGAACAGTGGCACAGTGCTCCCTTCTCAGGGTTTTTCTCAGGGTCAGGTGCATGGATACAGAGGGAAACAGGGTTTTTATTCTGGACACTGGTGAGAATTCCCTCTGTGGGGACAGAGCTCATGGGGGGCTTGGAAACACAACGATGTCAACACATCTCTGGCTATAAAACTTTGCATAAAGGTTCAGAAAATAACCCCTGAATGGATCAAGGCAGGATTTGAAGGGTCCTGCTGTACAACACAACTGGCAAGTCCTTGCTGGGGTTTATTGTACTGACAAAGCAAGTTCTGGTGTGCTGGTCCAGGAGACTTCACCCCTCGTCACAAAGTCCCCTCAGATGGTTAGTGGGTGTCCCAGGTGTGCAGGGGGAGATAAAACAGGGTCTGTCCTCCCTGCTGTGTTTTCCCTCAGCAGAAGGAATAGGAAATGCTTCTTCATCTCCTGAGTGGGCCAGAAATTGAGACCATCCTAAATGCATTATTTATGAATTTAGTTATTTATTGAAGTGCTCTAGGACTTCCCCATGTGTTTCTTCTGCTTTTTCACCGAGGATTCAGAGAATCCCCAAACACAATTCAGATTCAATCTAGTCAAGGTGATTTTGAAGTTTCTATTTTAAAATCATCTCTCTGTGTTTCACAGTAAAGATGATGTCCCAGCCTGTTTGATCTGTCCATGTGCTTCTAATCCAGCAGCATGGATGCTGACCAAGGGATTTGGGAGGAGGGTGTTCTCTGAAGGTCCAGTCACTTGTTCTTTCCTGAGGAGGGCAGAGGATGTTCCTCTGCCAGAAACACTTCCAGAGCAGAAGGAATTCCTGGTGTCACCCTGTCAGTCCTTTGGTTCCCCCCATTTCATCCCCCTCTGTGGGGCTGTCGAGGCCATCTCCCCTTGTCCCCAGACCTGCACTGGCATTTGCACCTGATCCCCGTGCGGGGCTTTCCTGGGTCCCTGCTCTGTGAACTCAGCTCACAGGGCTGTGGGGGAGGCTGGAAAACTGAGGAGAACCAAAGGAATCCAGGGAGGAAAGGAAGATTTGCTGCTCTTGTTGGGTGGAATTGTAGTAATCTGACAGTGACGGGAAAGGAGCACTGAGACATCAAGGCAAGCTGAAGATGTGTCTGACAATCCATTTCATGGGTGACTCAAAACCCCCCCACGGGTTTGAATGGCCCTTTGCCTTCAGCCACTGAGCTGTTCTTTAGTTACCCCTCGGTTTAGTTTCTGCCAGGGTCCCCAAGTTTTCAAAGCATCACTTGGTAGGGAGAGTGTGGAGGAGGAAACTGCTCTTTTCCACAGAGGAATTAGGATTCTGTGGAAGCCTTCAGGTCATTTGATGTTGGCTCCAAGTTTGTAAAGAGGATCCTGAAGGTGAAGAAGGAGAAGTTGAGGGCGGTAGGAAAGTTGAAGGCAAGAGGACATTTATGGTTCCCCAACACTTCTGGCCACAGTACAGTTTAGATTTAAGTTGCTGTTACCCACCTCAAACCTCTTTATTGCAGGACATAAAACTGCCAGTGGCCTGGGAGAAAACTGCAGGAATCATTTAGGGGGCAGGAACTGCACTGATCTCATGTTTTGCTGGATTTCTTGTGGCTGTTCAGAGGCTTTGCTTGCCAATCCCTTGGCCTGGATGCTGATGTTCATCCCTCATTTCACCCTCCCTGGGTGCAGGGATTTCCTCAGGAATATTTGCAATCCAGCTATTTGGAAGGATGAAACCTTTTTTTGTTGTTTTAGCTCACCTTGACAGAATTCCCATTCTGTAGATACATGGATTTGCAGCTCAAATGGGATATACTTGGGATTACAAATGGGATATACCTTGGAATTACAAATGGGATATACTTTGCTGTTTGCAGCCCGTGAAAGGGAATAAAAGCCTGCACTTCTGCATTTACAAATCATCCACTCCATGCTTGGTATTTATTGCCAGATATTTATTGCCACCTAAAATATGAAGGATTTCTGTAAGAACAGAATCTCCTGCGAGTGTCTGACTCCCATGCTTGTTGAGTGTGTTGGTGAAGCTTTGTAAATCATTTTCATGTACTGGAGAAAGAAACCTGAGTGCTAAACTTGCATCTTGTTCTCCATTTCAAGGCTCCAGGAGCAGCTGGGAAAACGGGAAGCTTAGGGAAGAAACCTGGTGAGTCAAATATTGTGGCAGCACCTTCTCTCTGTTCTTAAGTGTTTCATCCAATGGCAACACAGCCTTTTTCATGAAAATAAAGTCTGTTTGCTCTTGGTCATCTTGGAGTAGTTTGCACTGATGAAAACCATTATAAAATAACTGGAATAAATGCAGTTAATAAATAATGTAACTGTAATAAAAGAATTCGTCCTCTCTAATCATTCTAGCGTGTCAATCACTAAATAACATGTGGCTAGAGAATAAAATCTGCACAAAAATGAATGTAAGCCTCCTGATGGCTTGCTCAGCAGAGCAGTGGGAGCCATTCCCCCTTGTCCTGTCCCTCCAGCCCTTGTCCCAAGTTCCTCTCCAGCTCCCCTGGAGCCCCTTTAGGCACTGGAAAGGGCTCTCAGGTCTCCTCTCAGTAATTCAGTACTTAAAAAACCAAAAATTAAAAGCCCTTCATGGAATGAAGAATGGAACTCATTTCTGGATTGTTTTATTTTAACCTTTTTTTTTTCCCCTGAATGTTTTTCTCTTAACTTTCTGCTTCTCTGTGACCTGCAAGAGCTGAATGTGAAACTTGTCATTTGTACTGTAACTTGTTTAACACACAGCCCCCAGCAAAGCTCCTTCATGCTGCTGGCTGGGGGAGGAGGATGTCGGATACCCAAAGCCTTGTAAACCACATTTCCTAGACAAAAATGAGGCGTGTCTTGTGCTGAGAGGGATACAAAGTATAAGATCTTTGCTGTTCCACTGTGACCTACCGAATACTGTAACTGCTGTGGTAGCCAGGGAGCGTTTCCCGATTTTCACAGATTCCCACCATTCCTGTGTTTGTTCATTTTGTCTCCTCAGTGGCTCTGGTGTGGAGGGATTAATGGGATTCTGTGGAAATCCTGCCAATGCAGGGAGCTTGCAGCCTTTCCAGCAGCAGGGCCGTGTTCCCTGCCCAACAAATCCTTGGCCTTGCCCAGGACAGACTCTGCTCCTGGTTTTTCTCTGCTTAAAACTTTCACTCTCCTGGCAGCACCTGCTGTACCTTACTTAGAAATTCCTTCTTCTGCCTTCTGCTTTCACAGCTGAGAAACCTGGAGTGGGACTGGGGACAAGGCATGGAGGGACAGGACCCAGGGAATGGCTTCCCAGTGGCAGAGGGCAGGGCTGGATGGGATCTTGGGCAGGAATTGTTCCCTGGGAGGGTGGGCAGGCCCTGGCACAGGGTGCCCAGAGCAGCTGTGGCTGCCCCTGGATCCCTGGCAGTGCCCAAGGCCAGGCTGGACACTGGGGCTTGGAGCAGCCTGGGACAGTGGGAGGTGTCCCTGCCATGGCAGGGGTGGCACTGGATGGGCTTTAAGGTACCTCCAACCCAGGAATTCCATGATTCTATGAATTTGTGTGCTAATCCCAGATCCAGGTTTAAAGCACCTTTATAACACAGCTCCAGGCCTTTCTGTCACCTGCCTGGCTCCCCCTGTCCCTGCCTCTCCCTGCTGACAGATCCCAAGGGAGGTTCTGCCACAGCTGATCCCTGTGCCATTTGCAGTGCCCTTGGATTGCTCCTCATCCCTCTGTTCCTCATCCTCCTCACGCTGCTCAGTTCTATCTCAAATGCTTCTCTGATAATTTTATTTTTCCTCATGGGCCTTTCCTTCTAAGTTTCACATCAATCATTTGATCATTTCCATGTTGGGCTTCAACTCTCTTTGTATCTTTCCTGCACCAAACCCTCCCTCAGTTCCCAGCCTTCCCCTACTTCCAGCTGCCTTTGGAATGAATCCCTAAGGGATGAGTTACTGTCCAGGGATCCCACAGGGAAGGTTCAGCAGCACCAACACCACCCTGTGCTTGTTAAACGTGTTCTCCTCATCCTGCACGTGGTTTGGTGATGGGGCTAGGCCTGACTTTGGGAGGACACCAAAATCCCTGCAGCTCCTGTCAGCTCCAGTTGGATCCAAACATGGGTTAACCCTGGGAGACTTTGTGGGGACCAGAATTATTCCCTGCCTTTCCCCCATCTCTGTAAAGCAGAGTGAACTCCACCATCTGCTTTGGGTCATTTCCTGGAATTGTGAGCTCCCAGTTCCTCTGTGTCCCCTCGTGCTGGGAGGGGGCCAAACAAAGCACCTGTTCTGGGAGAGCCTCCGTGGAATAGAGATTTCCACATAAATCCTGTTTGCTGCATTTGGAAAACATTCATTTTTGGGTCAGGTGGTGAAAATTTTTCTGCCAGCCTTAATTTGCACCTCTTGGTGCAACTTCATGATATTGTCCTTGATGTGTCTCCTCTTTTTAGGGAGTCAGTCCAAAGATGTATTTATTGGAAAACATTGGATTTTAAGAGCTGTACAGTTCTAATTATTATTATTATTATTATGCTCTATTTCAAACATTTTTGATCTCCTACCACAGAGCACCTGCACCTCTGGTTTATTACTTGTTTATTCCTGTAGTGCTCTGAACCTCTCATTTATTTTACAACTACCTCGTGTATTCATGGAAACACATAAATCCATGACAGTTTTATGGAAAAAAGTATCACAGTGTTGTAGCAGAATAATGATGGATAAAACGTGTTCATGTTTGTTCAAATTAATCTTCTTTTTCTCCTCTGCTTCAACAGAAATTGCCCAAGTTATTGCCTCTTACACAGCAACGGGCCCAGAACAGCTGACTCTTGCTCCTGGCCAGTTGATTCTCATCAGGAAGAAGAATCCAGGTGGTTGGTGGGAAGGAGAGCTCCAAGTTAGTTCCTGTTTTTTCCCCTAGTAACATTCCACATGAAGAAAATCTGTAATTTTTAAGTTGTTCAAATTGCTGAATGTGTGGACGATGAGTAACCTTGACAGCATTCTGCAGTCCCAGTAAAGCACCTTTCCAAGGATACACACCCCCCTTGCCATCCCTGGGTCTGGGATAACCTGGGAGAGCAGCGGGATGGGAATCCCTCGGCTGCTTCCCTGGAGAACCCTCAGCCAGGGGTGGAGTTCAGGGCTTGGTTGGGCTGCTTTGGATCCTCCCAGGTGTTTTTAAGAGTAGAACTTGACAAATTTGGTCCCACTGGAGGAGGTTCTGTTTGGTTTGGGGTTTTTAGCAGAAACAGGAGATGGGAAAATGCCACTGATTGATTTGTGCAGTGCAGATCTCAGACTAATTCAGTTATTTTTTACACTTTGTTCCTGCCCCTTTTGCCTTTTCTGGTGATACTTTTTTTCATCTCTTGTGGAGAAATCCTCTTCCAGGATTCCTTTGGGTTTTGCTCTCACTAACCTTGATGCTGTTGGTAAATTTTAGCTTTAAAGAGTCTCCGTTAAATGTATTTTAAGACAGAAAAGAAACATCTCTGGGCAAGAGCTGCCACAGTTATCACTGAGCAGCTGCTGTGAGGCTCTAAAACAATTAAATTCTGATTGTATAAATACTCACATGTAACTTCGAACACTTTAATCTCTTACATGTGGTTTTACATGGGTTTTACTTCGTTAGCAATCCCATTTCTGTTCTTTTTATCTCCTGTTCCACACTTGGGAGTCAGAGTGAAGGGAAAATAAGGCAAACGTTTTAAGCATTACATTGTTGGTTTAATGCAGGATTCAAAAATATCTTAAATTACATAAATACACTTTACATCAAGTGTTTTCTTTTTTTAGTAAAGATTTAAGTTCTTTCTTCCAGAGAAGAAAGTAGTTAAAGAATAGTTAATCCATTAGATGTGTTTTTTTTCACCAAAGTTAACATTAATTTGTTTTCAAAAGGCAAAATTCTTCCTGCCCAAAATACCAACCTTATTCTAACACAAACAGAGAATAAACAGTTAAAATCATTCTTGATACAGATTTAGAAACTGGGATTCAAAGTTTTGGAAGAACCATTCTTACTGTAAGGAATTCTGATGGATTTGATTTGCAGTGGACATTGGATTTGGGGAAATAACAGGATGAGGTTTCCTGCTTTGGTGACACAAGGGATTGAAAAGCTTGGATACATTTCTGTAACTTGGATAAGTTTTTCTGTAAAAGAAAAGAGGAAATTTGGATTCTTAATCTCTGTTGAAACTGTCACAATCTGGGGATCTATTCAAATGTAATTCTTCACATCTGAACAAGCATTTAATTAGAAATATGACTAAGATTATATGTTAATATCGTAACATGCAACTAGTGCCACAAAAGTAGCCGAGTTTTTGCTCACCAAATGCATTTCCTGCCCAAGAGAGCTGTTAGTTGACATCCTGGCTGCCTCGGCGTGCCGAGGCTGCGGGGTGTGAGCAGCGCGGTGTCTCCGCAGGCCCGCGGCAAGAAGCGCCAGATCGGCTGGTTCCCGGCCAACTATGTCAAACTGCTGAGCCCAGGCACCAGCAAGAGCACCCCCACCGAGCTGCCCAAGCCTGCAGCACCCTCAGGTGAGCCCTGGGTGCACCTGGCACCCGTCCCCTGGGTCCCTGTGCTGCTGCTGCTACCTCAGCTGGGAGGGGCTGGGTGCTGCAGGGCTCTTGGGACGTTCCTCCATCCCCCAAACCATCCCACCCCTGCACTGGCTGTGGGACAGGAGCTCTGGGATGTTCCTCCATCCCCCAGTCCATCCCATCCCTGCACTGGCTGTGGGACAGGAGCTCTGGGATGTTCCTCCATCCCCC
>VZRQ01008958.1:54382-81109 GCA_013397975.1 Machaerirhynchus nigripectus
GGGGCACCTGAGGCTCCTCCCCTGCAGAACCCCCCCTTTGTCCTGAGGTGACTTGGGACAAACCCCCCATGGAGGGGGAGCTTTTCTCCTGCACTTCAAGGGTTATGAAGGGACACAGGAGTGACAGAACATGAACATTTCCACAGGATCACAGCATGGGCTGGGCTGGAAGGGGCTTTCCAGATGACATTCCGTGATCCCGTGTTTGTGGGACTGGTGCTGACTGGCCCCTCTGATGGCTGTTATCAAGGTCCAGAAAATGTCTTCTCTAAAGCCTTGTGAATTTAGGTTTAAAATGGTAACTCAGCACTGAGCCACAAATTTTTACAGGGAAATATGATATTTTTATATATTTTTGAAATTATTTCAGTTTTAGACAGTCTGGGACTTTTCCCACATGCTGAATTTTATAGACTAAACTTTTTTAGCACTTTTTGCATTGCCTGCAGAGCATCAAAGTCTTAATTAAACTAATTTTAAAAAAGAGAAGCTGTTTGGCAAATTGAAATAAGTTGCTGGCTCGGTACAAGAATGAAAATAAAAGCAAATTTTAGGATTAATCCACTGGAGAGAACCTGCCAGCAAGGCTCATTAATAGAAGTCTGGTGGGAAAAACCAGAAGCCTTGTGGCCTGGCAGAGAGAAAACAGCAGAGAAATAGAGGGGATTATTTATTTAACTAAACAGCCCTGCTGCTTTAGAGAGTTCAGGAAAGAGCTTTGTCAGAAGTGAGCAGAACCAGCTGTATTCTGAGACTGGATGAGTTCCACTGCAAGGAAGTAGAAAATCCACTGCTGGAACCAGTCCTGGGGTGCCAGAAGGGCAGCCTGGATGGCCGGGGATGCTTTTTGTCCAGTTCTGTTAATTTTCTCTCGTATTTTCCAAGATTTTTGTGTTCTGAAAACCTCAGTGGGTCAACAAGGACATCACCATCGGCTTTCTTTTGGATTATGCAGCTTTCAGTAGTGGAAGTTCAAATGTGTCCCAGATTTTCCTGTCCATTGACCAGTCCTGGTGGGGGGTTCCAGACCAGGTGGGAGCAGCCTGGGACAGGGGAAGGTGTCCCTGTCCATGCCAGGGGTGGGGCTGGATGAGCTTTAAGGTCCCTCCAACCCAAACCCTGCTGGGATTCCATGAAACTCTTTGGGATTTTTAATTCCTGGAGTCAGTTTGGGTGGGGCTGAGGTGAGCCCCAGGGTGGGCACAGCAGGGGCAGGGTGGGCTCAGGTCACTGCAGGGTCCTGGAGCTGCCCTGAGCCATGGGCAGTGTCCAGAGGTAACCTCTGCATGTGGGCAGGCTCGGGCTGGAGATCAGGGAAAGGTCCTTCCCCCAGAGGGTGCTGGGCACTGCCCAGGCTCCCCAGGGAATGGGCACGGCCCCGAGGCTGCCAGAGCTCCAGGAGCTCCCAGGGATGCCCAGGCTGGGATTGCTGGGGGTCTGTGCAAGGCCAGGGGTGGATCAGAGGTCCCTGGGGTCCTGCCCAGCGGGATGCCCCGCGGTGGGGTGGCTGCAGCCCCCAGGTGACGCCTGTCCCTTGCAGTGTGCCAGGTGATCGGGATGTACGACTACAGCGCCCAGAACGACGACGAGCTGGCCTTCAACAAGGGCCAGATCATCAACGTGCTCAACAGGGAGGACCCCGACTGGTGGAAGGGGGAGGTCAACGGCCACGTGGGGCTCTTCCCGTCCAACTACGTGAAGCTGACCACGGACACGGACCCGAGCCAGCAGTGTGAGTGTCCCGCGGGCGCGGCGCTCTCAGGTGGAACATGCAGCATTGCCGGGCCCCCGCTGCCCCTCGGGGCCCCGGGCCCAGTCTCTTTGAAGACCTTCTGTCCCCCCGTTGTGTTTGGTTGGTTTCGTTCCCATCCCCGTAGCACGTNTGCCTCATTTCCCTAGCTTGAATTTGCTCATTGTTTTGTTTTGCTTATGTGTTGTTTTCCTCCTTTTTCTAGGAATCATATGTTGTCCATCCCCCACTCAGGCTTGAAAGTCCTCAAAGAGACCCACTATCCCATAGCAGTGCCCAGAGGGATGATGGGAGATGCAGCCTTGATCATGTGGCTTCCAGCATGATCATCTACTGCCTTCTGAGTCAAGAACACACTGCACAGCAGTTTTACCTCATTTGACATTTAGTTGCATGGAATCGCAATGGTTGAGTTAATTACCGACAAAATTAAACTGATTCAAACAAAACAAAACAAACCAAATCCACACACACACACAAAAAAAATAATAAAAATCAGAGGATAGTGGGTCCTTTTGTGGCTTTCAGAGTTACCAAACTAATTTTTCCACCTATGCACAGGTGCTTTTGGTAGTTCTAAAAATTATTTTTTAAAGATATATTTTAGCCTTTCAAAGGAAAAGTATAAATTAAATTTCTTCATTGCAATTTTGTTTGTGCAAAAAGACCCACTATCAAGGAATGCTGCATGTGCTATTAAAATTGTTCCAAATGTCCATGAATTGGAGACTTTATGTATCTTTCTTTTTTATTGTTCACTTGTCCAGTGTTGTCAATATGTCTCTTTTTTTTTATTATTTTCATTTTCTTTTTTTTTGGTTTTTTTTCTTTGTTTTTTTAATTACAAAAGAACAGAAGGAGTTAAAATCAGTTTAAGGAAGTTTAAATGTGCCCAGTTCCAGGTATTTTGTTGTAGTTACTGTACTGTTTGTATCAGGTGTTGTTGTTGAGTGTGTAACCCGTTGTGGAGAGGAGAAATTCCCTCCTCCCGTGCCAGAGACAAACCTTGGAGCGATGTCTTACCCAGCTCTGTTCATTTGATTTTGCACATTACTTGTAGCTGCAAACAGTTAGCAAACAGCCTGGTTTGTGTTGTGTCCCTCGGTGTGTCCCATCCCGGGTCAGAAAGGGGGGGATGTTCCCTCCTGGGGGTGGCAGAGTTCCCTCCCTGGGCCCCACCTCGGGCACGGGCACTTGGATTTCTCACTCGTGCTTTCTGTGGAACAACACCTTCTGAACGAGTCATTTCCCTGACAAGAAAGAATGTATAGAACTATCTCCCTGCAATTAATTTCCAATGTTTACATTTTTTTAAACTAGACTGTGGAATTTATACAGATTAATACGAACCGGAGCTTTCAGTGGAGTTGTAGCTGTGCTGTAGCCAAGCCGTGTCTGTCTTTGCAGCCTTAGTTCCCGGCTCTTGCTGAAATGCTGGTGCTGGCAGTGCCCTCCTCCCAATGCCTCAAGCACAACAGAGCCCTCCTACTAACGATTTACCACTGAGTTACGTCCTGGTTTACGTGTCCCACTCTCCCTGAGCTCCTGCTGGCAGCCTGTAGCATTCCCAGCCCAGCTCCCTGCTCCCGACCCGTCCTGCGGTGCAAAGGACAAGTGAAGCTCCTTACTCAATTGCACTTCAGTATTTCATCACTATGAATGTAAATTATATAAATATATAAAAACCTGCAGCTTTAACAACTGTAATACAGCCTTTCCAATTAGTTCCATGTATAGAGAATTAAATCCTTCGTACAAAAGAGGCCGACACGTGTTTGTTGTCTCGTTGCTGGGTCACGCCGAGCTCGCCACGGGCCCTGAGAGCACCGAGGGATTTGCCACCAGCACAGCCTGGAGCCCTTTTCCCCTCACAGTGACACCTGCCCGGGTCCTTGGAACGTTAATTCCATGTGATTGTTCAGATTCATCATCGCTATCTGCAGCCTTTTGCCCCTCTGGCTCGGGGGGGATTGCTGGGGTGTCCTTGGACTCCTGGTGGGTCCTTTCCAGCTCAGGATGTTCTGTGATTCTCTGAGTCCCTATCCAGGGTTTATACGTGGTACAAAGCAGTTGGGTTTGATTTTTTTGATAGATAAATTCAATATTCTTTCTTGGTTTGCCATGGGTTTACCTGGATTTGGGATGTGTTTTATGCCAGAACTTCAAGTCTGAAAATACGCACAAATGCTGAGATTTTCCTTCTTTTTAGGACAGTATTTAAACAGTAATACATCCTTCATTTCTACTATAAAAAAATATTTCTTCTCCATCATGGCCACTTGCTGACAGCTGCAGAAATGGAACAGCACATCCCACTTGTGATTTTCAGTGCTCTGCTCTCAGAGGGGCTGGAGCCAGATTTGACTCCGCTCTGTCAATATTTCGTGCATTAACTGGTATTTGAACGAGAGGATCTGTCTCTTTTCCCATCCTGAGCTGCTGGGTTGGAAAACTGATTTGAGTGAAAGCTTCGGCCCTTAGGGACATGGTGGGTCCTGTGACTTCAGGCCAGAACTGCATATTGGATCTGTAGTGAAATATTTACAATACTTCAGCTGTAGGGGACGCAGGTGCTGCTTCTTCCTTTCTCTTTACATCAAGTGAGAAGAGCAGTAAGGCTCCTGCAGCGACTGCAGGGTGCAGGTTCTCTAACGTGGGTTTTCCAAGTGCTGAGACTGGAGCCTTTCAGAATCACCAAGTCCTAAAAGCTGCGGGGGCAGCTTTGCAGTGACGTGGGAGGAACAGTCTGGAGTTGTCCCTCTGTAACTCACCGGGAATCCAGGGATCCCTGAGGCTGGAAAAGCCCTCCCAGCCCAGCGAGGCCAAGCTGTGCCCGATGCCCGCCTTGTCACCCTGCCCAGAGCACTGAGTGCCACGTCCAGGACACCTCCAGGGATGGGCACTCCAAACCTCCCTGGGCAGCTCTTTCCAAGGCCTGACCTCCCTTTCCATGAAGGAATTGCTCCTGGTGTCCAGCCTGAACACACACGAGGCACTGGTTGTGCCAGGACTCCTTAGGCAGAAGAGCAAAATAAACCTCATTTACAGAGCCCCAGCCAAAGAGACTCCGTCGTGCCTTAAGTGACAGACATTGTTGAGATCCCTGCAATGTTTATTTCCTCCATGACTGGAGTCCCTAAGGGTGCCCTGGTAGCTGGGCAGGGAATGTTTCATCCTCCTCAGGGATTCTCCTTGAGCTGCAGGGAGCAAGGGCATTGCAGTGGCTGCTTTTGCCATCTGCATTTGTCTTCATGGACATAAATAAATATAAATACACATCTCTGAGAAAGGGAGGCTGACAGTGACTGCCCAGAGCAGCTGTGGCTGCCCCTGGATCCCTGGCAGTGCCCAAGGCCAGGTTGGACACTGGGGCTTGGAGCAGCCTGGGACAGTGGGAGGTGTCCCTGCCCATGGCAGGGGTGGCACTGGATGGGCTTTAAAATCCCTTCCCACCCAAATCATCCTGGGATTCTGTGAACTGGTTCTTTAGATTCACTGCCTTGTGCCTTCTCCCACTGCACCAGGAATTGTCACTTGAGGGTTGGAGAGGAGACTGGAATTCCAGACTGGTCCCAGTGCTGCTGGATTTTATTCTTCACTGTTTTTTCTGTTCATGGGAATTCCCTCTGTACTCAACTGCTGACAAAGAATTCCCACGGATGTTCCTTCAGGGAATTCGTTCCTTTCAGTACTTGAAATCCGTCCGAGACAACTCCAAGTCTGAACCAGGGGTTTATCAAGAACATTTTGCTTTATATTCAGGATCGGTTTTATCTAAACCTCAATTCTTTTGGAGCTTTAGTGGCTTCACTTTCTGTCCCCATGAGCTCACTGAGCACATTTTATTCCCATAACCAAAATAACTGCAGTTTTGGTTTTGTTCTCTGGTTTTAAAGCACTTTTTGGTTCTTTGTGGTTATTGACTCCAGATACTTAACTTGTTAAATAGCAGCTTCTGTGCACTCAATTCAGATGACAAATGGCTTGTTTTTAACTTTATTTTAGACAACTTCAGTAACTTCAGGGACAGTATACCTCAGATGTTATTGCATCAGTTGAACTGACACAGACAACAGGGTAACAGGCTGCTCCTTAGCTGAACACGGTGCTGAGGTGACCTCTGGGTTCCAGATCCCGTGGGAATGGTTTCAGGAGGTTGTCCTGGTGCAGTTAAAATTGAAAATTGATTTCACCAAGACTTCACTGCCCTCCTGGGGACTTTAATGGGCAAAGCACTTGAACTCAGCTGGAAGGGACCCACAGGGATCACCCAGTCCCACCCCTGGCCCTGCACAGACCCCCAACAATCCCCCCTGGGCATCCCTGGCAGCGGTGCCCAAACGCTGCTGGAGCTCTGGCAGCCTCGGGGCCGTGCCCATTCCCTGGGGAGCCTGGGCAGTGCCCAGCACCCTCTGGGGGAAGAACCTTTCCCTGCTCTCCAGCCCGAGCCTGCCCTGGCCCAGCCCCAGCTGCTCCCTGGGTGCTGTCCCTGTCCCAGGAGCAGAGCTCGGAGCTGTCCAGCTCTGGCAGATGAAAGTGAAAAAATAATAAAATGCTGTTTGATAAAAGGTTGGAACATTTAAAACACTGCCTTTGTTCCCCACATTCCTGGTTCCAAGTGAAGTGCCTGCACAGCCCCTTTATTTGTGGAAGACCCTATGAAATGGGGCTGTGCAATTCCTTCCCCTTGGACCCGTGGCTGCTGCTCGTGACTGCTCCTTCTGTGCCCTGAGTGCCCAGGGGCTCAGACAGCTCCTGGAGCACTACTCAGGGCTGAGATTTAGTTTCCTGGTGTGTTCTAAACCAACCCAGGGCTTGGTTAACTCTGTGATTTACATTTTTAGATGCATTATTGCCCTCACACACAGGATTTTACTCTCCCCAAGCAGCCTCTGGAAAGGGATTGGTAAAATCATTGACTCATGGAATGGTTGGGGTTGGAACCACCACCACTGAACCACATCCACAAGTGCCTCAAGCTTCTTTGAACACTTCCAGAAAGACCGAATCCACCACTAAATAATGCTTAAAGTTTTGCAAGTGGCACTGCCCAGGCTCATTTCCAGGTCCTTCCGTGCACCTCACAGGGAAGTGCTCTGCTCCAACAGGAAATGGACATACTGATCTGGTTAAGAAATTCCAAATGTGCTGAAATCATTGAAAATAGCTGAGAAATGGGATTGGGCGCTACAGGTGCTTGAGATGGAGAGATCTGTTTGATCCCAGACAATGTCCTCAGCAGAAGCCTGGGATGGTCTCTCAGTGGAGGGTCCATCCCACAAGGTTTAAGGGGAATTGGTTGCATCTGAAACGGGTGATAAGAAAGCTGAATGTTGAAATGCTGTGATTTAAATAACTCAGCACTGCTGAGGCCCCTTGAGGGCTGTGCCCAGCTCTGGGCCCTGCAGGAGAGCCCTGGAGGGGCTGGAGCGTGTCCAGGGCAGGGAACGGAGCTGGGAAGGGGCTGGAGCCCCAGGAGCGGCTGAGGGAGCTGGGAAAGGGGCTCAGCCTGGAGAAAAGGAGGCTCAGGGGGGCCCTTGTGGCTCTGCACAAGTCCCTGACAGGAGGGGGCAGCCGGGGGGGTCGGGCTCTGCTCCCAGGGAACAGGGACAGGAGGAGAGGGAACGGCCTCAGGCTGGGCCAGGGGAGGCTCGGGTTGGACACCAGGAGCAGTTTCCTACTGGGAAGCGTGGTCAGGCCTTGGCAAGAGCTGCCCAGGGAGGTTTGGAGTGCCCATCCCTGGAGGTGTCCTGGACGTGGCACTCAGTGCTCTGGGCAGGGTGACAAGGCGGGCATCGGGCACAGCTTGGCCTCGCTGGGCTGGGAGGGCTTTTCCAGCCTCAGGGATTCCGGGGTTCTGTGTGTGATTTACCCAAGTGAAAGGGTGCTCTCCTAGTGTGCTGTTCCCTTCTCTTAAAGGATTTGGAGGGAAACTGTGGCATCATTTTTGCCTGCTCCTGGTTCCCTCTAACAGCACAGATTCCTGTCTCCCGTGACCTTGTCACTACAGACTGGGCCAGCAGGAGGCTCACAGGGCAGTCTGGCAGTGGCACTGGTTAGGAAACCTCCCCAGGTGAAAAGGAATCAGCAGCTGTGCCCATGGATGTGGATCAGTGATTTCCAAAACAGAACCTCCCTTCCCAAAAAGCAGCCCCTTGCTTTAGGCTTAATGTTTGCCTCGGGAGACCCAGATCTTCAGGGCTGACTTCGTAAGGAAGAGGAACAACATCTTTACTCTGAAATGGTTTTTGCATTTCTGGAGCCCTTTAATCTGCAGGGACTGTGGTGATGGGAGGCCAAGGCACAGATTTGTAGTTAGAGCATTTCTCTGTTGGTTCTCCAAGTCCAGCCAGAGGAGCAGAATTTGTGGATTCACACTCCTGAGAACAAACCAAGTTAATTATTGTCATTTCCCCTTCCTTTCCTGGCTTTACTGGATTGAAGCAAAGAATTGCCCAGAGCAGCTGTGGCTGCCCCTGGGTCCCTGGCAGTGCCCAAGGCCAGGCTGGACACTGGGGCTGGGAGCAGCCTGGGACAGTGGGAGGTGTCCCTGCCATGGCAGGGGTGGCACTGGATGGGCTTTGAGGTCCCTCCCAGCCCAACCCAACCCATTCCATGATTCTGTGATCAGTGGAGTTCAGTTCACCCAAATTCTTTGGCATCCATGAAAACCGAGCCAGACATTTCCACTTGGAAAGGAGCCCAGTTCTTCTTCAGTGCTTTTAATAGAAAGACAAGAAAAATCTCTGTACCTGTGCACCTCACAAAGAAAATCCCATACCAGGAAAGTCTCCCCTGCATTCTCTGCTCAGATTTGGGCTTTTTTCCCAAATATTTCACACCCAAAGCAGAGTGCTTGTAGTGGTTTAGGGCAGCCCATTCACACCCCAGCTGGCTGCCACGGGAGCCACTGAAATGGTTCATTATTCAAAATGTCAGTGCTTCCTGCAAGGGGTGGTGGCTGGAAATCACCTGCAGACCAAGGTCGTCGCATCTTTGAGCAGGAGTCCCCCAGGGAGAAGCAATTAAACACTTGGTTCACCACTAATTAAGCACTGGGAGAGCTGGGCCTGTTTCTTAGACCTCTGGTTTACTTGGTACCAAAGAAGCTGCTCTGAAATCAGGGATTTATTCAGCAGAGATGAAACTCCTGGCTTTTGAAAGGGCCCAACATTTCATTATTTTGGCATAAAGTTGGTATTTCTCCAAATCTGCTTTTTATTTCAAGCAAAGTTTCAGTTACACCTTGTAAAGGGCTGTGACATCCTGTGTCTCAAGGGAGCCTTATCAGTGTGCCTCTGCTTCCAACCTGATCCCAGCTCCCAACCTCACCCCTCCCAGCCTCAGAGTCAGAGAGGAAACAGCCTTGACTGTCTGTAGCTCCTTTTCTGGGTTGGTTTTGTTTGGGTTTGGGGTTTGTTGGGGTTTTTTGGGTGGGGTTTTTTGGGTTTTTTTTGGGGTTGTGTTTTTGTTTTTGTTTTTGTTTTTTTGGTTTGGTTTGGTTTGGTTTGGTTTTTTTGTTTTGTTTTTTTTTTTTTTGGTTTGGTTTGGTTTGATTGTTTTGGGTTTTTTGTTTTTGTTTTTGGTTTTTTTTTTTGTTTTGTTTTGTTTTTGTTTTTGTTTTTGTTTGGTTTTTTTTTGCTATTTTTAAGTCAAATCCATCATTCCCCTTTCAGGATCCCAGATCAGTTAAAGCAGCAGTTGCTGGTATTCCATGGAAATAATGGTGATACGCCTGGCCCTTTCCAGTGGCATTGTCTGAGCTCCATTCAGGAAGCTAAAAATGCAGGAAATACTCCCGAAGTATTGACTTTATATGCAAAGAACTGCAAGAGTGACCTGGGGCCTGATGTTTCCATGAGGAAAGCTTGTTTCCATGGGGAATATGCTGAATTTGCTGAGGGGTGAGGGAAAGAATTCAACTGGGGAATTCTGGTTGTGTGAAAACAGTTGAAATAGATAATTTTCAGAGCCAAACGTGTTCCACCTGTTTGAAATGAACTTTGCTTTTTGAAATGCATTGTATTTTATGCAGAAAAATAGCAAAAACTGGAAGAAAACGTTCTGTGTTCCAGTCTCAGAAGAACTTAAATAAGCTCAGCTGAAAAATAATGGCCTGCAGAAGACAGAATGGAATTAAATGTTCTGTGTAATTCAGAGTAGGAAACAAAATTGGAGATTGTGGAATTGATACAAAAATCCTCCCACCTACAGGGGCTCAGTGCAAGGGAGGTTTGCAGCAATGAAAGGACACAGCTGATGGACAATGAGCTCTTAGTGAAACCTTTTCCTGTGCTTTTAAACGTGCAGGAGAACAAACCCCACCCCTTTGGCTTGGCCCAGAAATGAATGGGATCTGGGATCTCCAGTGACCTTAGTGTGCCCTGGCTCGAGCCCTTCAAATATTTAGGTTTTTAATGGAAATGTGAAGAAGTAAAGAGGCCCTGCAGGCCCCTCTTGAGCAGGATCTCTTTGACCAGAAGGGTAAAAGGTGAACCTTGAATTTAGAGCATCCATCATCCGAGGGGATCATTCCAAAGTGCCCCTTGGAGCTCTAGGGTCACTGCAGCTCTTCCCTAACTCCCTTGGGGGTGTCTCTGCGTTTTCCTCACCCCACAGGAAGTCTTTTCCCTGTTTTTCATTGCCAGCCATCCAGGTGGGATTGGGATGGCCCAGCCCAAGGGGTCGGGGACCCCCAGGGTGAGGTTGGGAATGGGCAGGCAGGGTGAGGGGGACTTTGCAGCTTGGCCACCGGGGAATAGTTCACACTCAGAGACGGCCTTTGTTTTAATGAATAAAATCAAGGTGTTCAGTGGAATGTTGGGAGCCGCTGAGGGATGAAGCACGGCTGGGACTGCCCCGTGTGAGCAGTGACTGAGCGGGGCAGGGCCGGGCAGCATTTCCCGGCCATCCCGTGCTGCTGTGGCTGCCACAGGGCTGAGCCCCTCTGCCAGCAGCTGTGAGTAAAGCCCGGGCTGCTGTTGTGTTTTGCAGGGTGTGCAGACCTGCACCTCCTGGACATGCTGACGCCCACCGAGAGGAAGAGGCAGGGCTACATCCACGAGCTCATCGTCACCGAGGAGAACTACGTCAACGACCTGCAGCTGGTGACCGAGGTGAGGCGGCTCTGCAGCCTCGGGCCACGCTTCCCCCCCGACCAAACCAGCCCTTGCACGCTGCAAAGCTGCTGCATTTCACTGCTGCCTCTGCCTCCCCCGGGGATCTCTGGGCAATCCTCATTTCTGTGTGTTTGTACAGAGACAGGTCCAGCTGTGGGTCAGTGTGGGTGGGTGCAAACCAAGTCAGTCCCTTGTGTGACCACCAGCAAAATGAAGTATCATTTGAGCAAGTACCAGTTTGCATTTGGAAGTATGGTTTTAGCAAACCCTTTTTGCTCCTGACTCTCGGTGTGTATTTCTCATGTACAAGCTCTGAAACCTGATCAAATGTTGTGAAATGAAGCCCCCTTCCCACAGCTGTCACTTCCCGGGATTGCCTTTAGAGGTAGAAGAAAAAGGAATTAGTACAGACAGCTATGGACAATTCTTTTGACTGAGAAGCAAAGAATAGTTCAAGATATGCAAGCCTGAGACACTCAGAGATATCAGAACTTCCATAAAAGAGTCCAAAGTAAAACCTATTCTCAGTTGCATTATCAAAGGGATCTTGGGATCTTTTGCAGGAGACCTCTGGCTAAAATTCCCAGGTTTCAAACAGATTATCCAGGTCAGAATTAACACCACCACCCCTACAAATTCAGAGTATTCCCTGTTAAAGCCCCTCATACCTGAGGCTCTCCTTAGTCCCACCCATTCCAGGGAACATGAGGGATGTCTGGGACATGGAGCGTGCTGGAAGTCTGTCTGTGCTTACCCTGTACACTCTAAATGGCCTCATTTCTGACTCCCCAGATCTTCCAGAAGCCACTGATGGAATCTGAGCTGGTCACAGAAAAAGAAGTCGCCATGATTTTTGTTAATTGGAAGGAGCTGATTATGTGCAATATAAAACTACTGAAGTAAGTTGGTTTTTTCCCCCCATACTTAACAAAAACAGAATCCTGGGCCTCTTCCCCTGCTTCTCCTTTTAGCTGCATGAAAATATTTGCCACTTAGACAAATCCTGACCAGAAGGGCCACGTGTTTGTCCTTGTGGGAAAAAGCAAACTGTGGATAGTGTTTGCTGTGAGTTGTGGAGAAGGACCCAGCAGTTCTCTGCCATTTGCACTCACTTTGTTCCTGAGCTCCAGAAGGCAAATCCTCCTCTCCCCTGAAGAGCAGGGCTTGCCAAGGCTTCCCACAGGGCAGGACATTCCCTGCCTCTGCCCCAGTCCAGCCCCAGCCCCAGTCCTGCTGCCTGTGAGTGCAAACCAGGGCACAAGAACCTCCCTGATGCCGAGCCGGCCGCTGCACCCCTGCAGTGAGTGTGGGTGAGACCTGCCTGTGCTGAACTGAGCCTGGTTCCCAAGGGGTTCCTGCCCAGAGCACCCTTCTCCAAAGGCTCCTGGTGCTGCTGCCCCAACTCACTGCCACGGAGCCATTGCCAGGGAAACCGCCTGAGGGGAGGGTCAAACCTTCACCTTGGTAAGCAAGAGCATTAATAAAGTTATCTTGTTTTCCCTGCTGAGCTGCTAATTTTCGCTGGACCTACAGGGATTTTGCAGCTTTGTAATGTCTCCTTTTTCTTTTGTAAAATGTGTTTGAAAATGGCTCACAAGTTGAAAAGCTGTGGTGGTGGCAGGACAAATGACAATGAACCTTTCCTTAGGAAACCCGGCTAAAACCTGGGAGTAGCTCTGGGTTCGAAGTGATGGGGGTTTTCCCTCCCTCCCTCACACATCAGTAACTCTCCTAAACTCATAGAAAAGGAAATTACATTCCTTTTCCCCTCATCTCTGGCACTCATTAACGTCAGACAGCAGCTGGGCGACCACGAGAGGGAAAGGTGCTGGCTGAGGGTGCAGCCCTGGCTGTTGGACCCCTGCAGTAAGTCTCGTGGCTGATGTAGTTATGGCTCTCCGGGTTCCAATGACGAGTAAGAACCAACCCCCTCATGCCATAACTGAGGGGTGGCTCTCTGTGCAACCCCCTGCCCAGGGCCCTGCGCGTGCGCAAGAAGATGTCCGGGGAGAAGATGCCGGTGAAGATGATCGGGGACATCCTGACGGCCCAGCTGCCCCACATGCAGCCCTACATCAGGTTCTGCAGCTGCCAGCTCAACGGGGCCGCCCTCATCCAGCAGAAGACGGATGAAGTGCCCGAGTTCAAGGAGTTTGTCAAGGTGAGAGAAGCAGCAGCCCCTGGGAGCCCTGGGCATCTTCTCACTTGGCTGATCTGCTGAACACACGAGGCCCCACCACGAGGGCTGCGCCCACTTCTCGGCCACTCACTTGAAAAAGAGCCCTGGAGGGGCTGGAGCGTGTCCAGGGCTGGGAACGGAGCTGGGAAGGGGCTGGAGCCCCAGGAGTGGCTGAGGGAGCTGGGAAAGGGGCTCAGCCTGGAGAAAAGGAGGCTCAGGGGGGCCCTTGTGGCTCTGCACAAGTCCCTGACAGGAGGGGGCAGCCGGGGGGGTCGGGCTCTGCTGCCATGTCCCAAGGGAAAGGAGGAGAGGGAACGGCCTTAAATTGCACCAGGGGAGGCTCAGTTTGGAGATGAGAAAATATTTTTCCCTCACAGGGAGGCCAGGGACTGGAATGAGTTGCCCAGGGAGGTGATGGAGTCACTGTCTCTGGAAGTGTGGCCTTGGGGATGGGGTTTGGGGTGATGCTGGTGCTGCTGGGGTGGGACTGGATGACCTTGAAGGGCTCTTCCAGCCCTGATGATTCTGGGATTCTTGTCCAGACAAGGCAGGTGAAGAAGCATTGTAAAAACCACAAGGAATTCTCCTTCTGGTGCTGTGATCTCAGAGCAGATTTAGCTGAGGATTGGTGCTCATTTATTGCCTTCCCTTTTCCTTTCTTGGAGGAGCTCATTTTTCAGGGTTTAAGCCACCTGACTAACCAGATTTTACCTCTCTAATGTTTCAGAGGTTAGCAATGGATCCTCGCTGTAAAGGAATGCCACTATCAAGTTTTCTACTAAAGCCTATGCAACGGGTAACCAGATACCCACTAATAATTAAAAATGTACGTTCCTTCACACACGTGGTGGGTTTGGTGCTGCTTTGCTTATACCTTAATTACAGGGTTATTCCCTTACTTGTGTCAGGCTTTGTCACTGTGAGATTTCTGATGTGCTGGGGAACGTGGGGTGTCCTTTAATACTCGATTCCAGTATAGAAAATGGGATCATTCCTTGGGCTTTAGCAAAATAACTCAGTGTTTCTGTTAAAAAAGGAGGTGAAACTTGCACCCAAAGAACCAGAAGGCAGTGGGGGCTGAATGAGAACCTAGAATTCCAATAACAGGAGCAACAAGTGAACCTTGTGCTCACACTTGGCTTTCCCCACAGTGCTATTCCCTCCCTGCAGGCTGGGAGGTGACGCTGGATTGCTGCAGCTTCCCCCCTGCCCTGTGCAGCTGATGGTGCTGGAGAACTTCCAGCCCTTTCCTAACTTCCATTTGTTGTTAACACTTCCCATCCCAAATGACGCCATGGGAGGTGGCCCGAGGCTTTCCCGGGGAATTATGAACTGGGAATTATGAACTGGGAATTATGAACTGGATGTTGGCGTTGAAGGGATTCCTTCAGCAGCCGTGGCTGTGCTTCCGTGTTTGGCTGCCGTGTGCGTGCGAGCAGCCAGCCGTGCCCTGGTGCAGAGGCTGTGCAGGCAGGCTGGCAACCCAGCTGGTCCCACACAGCCTTTGTCTCCCGTTTCTCATGTCTGTCAAAGGAGGAAAATGAATGTGGGACATTCTGGCTGGTTCTGCTGGAAATAAAGGCCCAGAGTGGAAGTGTGGGGCTGAGAGAGCGCACGCAGCTGAGCTGTGGTGACAGAAGCCTCGTGCTGGGTTTCTCTGTGTGCAGATAATAGAGAACACCCCCGAGAACCACCCTGACCACAGCCACCTGAGGCACGCCCTGGAGAAGGCGGAGGAGCTGTGCTCGCAGGTGAACGAGGGCGTGCGGGAGAAGGAGAACTCGGACAGGCTGGAGTGGATCCAGGCCCACGTGCAGTGCGAGGGCCTCTCCGAGGTACCGGGGGCTCGCTCCGGGCGCGGCAGCACGGGGCACGCGGCGCCGTCCATCCCATCACCCCATCCCTGCTCCCACCTGCCTCGGCCCCCTCCCTCCTGCACGTCCTCCTGGTTGCTGCTCCTGTTCTGCCCCCTCGGGGTCAGCCCTGCTTGGCTGCCTGGCTCCGGACCAGTCCCGGGTTCAGTGCTGCAGTTTGCAACCACGACTTCCCGGTTTCCCGGTTCTTCATGGCGCAGGGGTTATGGGACTGCTGTGTCCCACCCCAAAGCTGTACCTGACCGCTTTGGAGTGCTTTAAAAACCAAATACTTAGAAATGTTTTCTGTGATAAAGCTTTGTATACATTTGACAACTCAAAGAATACTGCTCAAGTCTCTGGAGACTTTACAGAGAGAATCCCTGCTTCCTGTTCCATGGTTTTTTTTTTGGTTACATGATAAGTTTCTAGAAATACTGTATGTCCTGCAAAAGAAGGGAGGATATTCTGATGGCCTTCCTGTTGTTGGCAGAGGTGACAGAGGCAGGCAGACAGATCACAACTTGATTTTCAAAGTTTTCGGTTCTAGCAGGTAAAAAAATAACAAGCACTGGTTGGTTCATAAAGTAGAAAAAATGCATTTCAGCTTGGGAAGCCTGACTGTCCTGGGAGAAGGACATGTGGGACAATGGCAGCACATCCAGCTCTCTGCCAGCCACTGCCTGAAGGGAAGTGGCTGCTTTTATCTTCTGTAGATGGTGCCTGGCCCCAGAACAGCAAATCCATGCCCTGGGAGAGCCTGTGGTGCTCGCTGCCCCCCCAACAGCAGCAGCCTCCAGCCCGTGGCAGGGAACAATCCAGCCTCTCCCTGTTTTCTGTCCGAGGGGTTTCCAGCCTGCCAAAGGAGCCACTCCAGACCCGGCTGCCCAGGCTGGTGAGAGCTGTGCCATCCCCTGGTGAAAATAAACCTGAAAATGGCACTTTAGGCACGACCAAGACTCTGCTCATGCCTAGCAAGCCCCGGCTGAGTCTGGGATTGTGCCAGTCCCAGTGCTCAGCAGCTCCAGCTCGCGGTCTCGTGGCCATCTGGAATCCTTTGGGGTGTTTTAAGGGGTGGAATTCGAACACAGTTCAGAATCCAGCCCTTACGGGGTCTCAGCCTGTGGAGAGGCCGTTTGCAGAGCTGCTGCTAATCCAGGACAGGTCCCCGTGGCTCAGTCCCACTCCTGGAGGTGCATGTGCGTGGCAGGGGGGCACAGATGCTTTTGGCTTCCCCCTGCGTGCCCAGCCGTGCCCCTGTGACTGACGGGCTGCCTGCAGGGGCCTCTCGTGGAGCCTTCTGCGACTCGCACCGCTTGTCATGCTCGGGGCATCGCTCGTCATCCCGAGACACAGACTGGAGCCAGGACTCAAAACTGTATTTGGTCTCTTGCAGGGCAGCCCCGATTGTTTCACTTTATACAGTGCGTTGTTGTTCTTCTTCTACTTTTCGCAGCAACTCGTTTTTAATTCAGTTACAAACTGCTTGGGACCACGCAAGTTCCTGCACAGTGGGAAGCTCTATAAAGCCAAGAGTAACAAGGAGCTGTATGGTTTTCTCTTCAACGACTTCCTCCTCCTCACTCAGATCATAAAACCTCTTGGCTCTTCTGGCACTGACAAGGTCTTCAGCCCCAAGTCCAACCTGCAATACAAAATGTACAAAACTGTAAGTGCTGCTCCGACATGGGGATGGGGACAGGGCTCAGTAGCTCTGTTCTGGGGGTGTGGGCAAGAGCCTTCCTGGAGAAGAGGTTTGAAAGCTTTGGGGTTCAGGGACTGATGGCAGGAAAGGTGGCTGTGTGCTCCAGTGAGATAAGAAAAGATGCTTTTGAGGTTTTGCTTGCACAGAACTCTCCCCTGAGGGCTCGTGCGTTTGAGGGAGCGGAGGGAGAGCGGCGTTCGCTGCTCGCTGGGGGAAGGAGACAGTGCTGTGCTTGGCTCTGTCCAGGAGCGTTTCCAGGCTCTGCAGGCACCTCCATCTTTGTCAGCTTTTAAGGTTTTCTGAAGAAAGATGGGAGGCAGAAGTGGGGAGGTGCTTGGGGCGTGCAATAAAGCTGCTGTGAGCTGCTGTGTGCTGGATGCCCCCGTTTGGACTCTGCAGTACAGCTCCGGCCTTGCTCATGTTTTACAGCCCATCTTCCTAAACGAGGTACTCGTCAAATTACCCACAGACCCTTCTGGAGATGAGCCCATCTTCCACATCTCCCACATTGACAGAGTCTACACGCTCCGGGCCGAAAGCATTAACGAAAGGTAGGTGCCTGCACGGGCCCTTGAAAAGCCTGGTGCAAAGGCAGGATGGGAATGGCTGTGATGGAAACTTGCAGAGCATTCTCCAAGCTCCTTATTTCACACGACTGGAAGATTCCTTCTTGAGAATATGGTGATCTGAAAAGGAGGGAGAAATAATGATGTTTCCTGAATTCCAGCTAGACCAGTGATGAAGTGGCTGAGGGTGGATATTTAGTCTGCATTTCACATTTTATGGTAATGAGAGGAAGCCAGAAGATGCAATTCTATCTTCTGCTGTTGCCAGCTGTTTGTTTGTGCAGGGAGAGCATTTGTGTGGCTGAAGGAGGTCGAGGAACAGGTCAGAAGTGGAATTTGAAGCAAAACCTACCAAACTAAACCCAGTTAGTTTTACCTGGTTCAGTTCAGACTGGAAAAGTCAAAGGGAAGACATCCTTAAATCCTCAGCTGGAGGTTTTTATCTCTGGCAAGGTTACAGAGAGAAAACTACACTGACTTACACTGGAAAGGCTTCTCTTCACAAATGTAAGGTCCTGGAAGAGAACTTTTCTTAAAAACTGAAAGTGCATCAAACCCCTCCCCCTACTGCAGACA
The DNA here is from genome assembly GCA_013397975.1 of Machaerirhynchus nigripectus. Classification (NCBI taxonomy): domain Eukaryota; kingdom Metazoa; phylum Chordata; class Aves; order Passeriformes; family Dicruridae; genus Machaerirhynchus; species Machaerirhynchus nigripectus. The sequence continues at coordinate 72,131 of VZRQ01008958.1, forward strand.
TCGTGTTGTGCCAGCTGGGAAATGTAGGCCCCTCAAAATTCTGATGCACAAAATGTATAAAACCTCTTGAGGTGTGTCTGCCCCATCCTGGGAAGTGTCCAAGGCCAGGTTGGGCACTGGGGCTTGGAGCAGCCTGGGACAGTGGAAGGTGTCCCTGCCCATGGCAGGTGGGACAGGATGAGCTTTAGGATCCCTCCCAACCCAAACCATGAATGTCCTGTGGAGCAGCAGCTCTTCATTTGGGGTTCAGAAATGGATCCACAGCTTCCAGGTTCTCCCCTGTTTCCTTGACTCAGGTCTCAGGCTCCCTTGTATGTCACGGCAGTTCTTCTAAGCCCTCGAGGTCACTTAGTAGCCCTTCTGCCACCCTTTTTCTCTGTCAGCCTTCCCCCTCCGTCTCCTTCAGGCACAGGCTGGGACTGTTGGGGTCAGGAGCTGGGCCCAGTGATCCATGTGGGTCCCTTCCAACTCAGGATACTCTGTGATTCTTAAGCATGAAGTGATTTCCCAGAAGGGCCCATTCACCACCCGTGGACTCCCCAGGTTGCATTTGTAATGTCCCAAGAGTCAGAAGAATTTGGTAGGAAGTCTCAGGGACTGAGGACAGTGGCCACCTCAGCAATCCCAGTGTCTTGCACCTCCTGGCTCCTAGGAGCCAGTTTATTGCAGTAAGCAAAGGGCTGGATGAAAGCAAACCTGTTCTTTAGAACTTTCGTTTTCTCATCAAGCGTCTCCTGCTCGTGGTTCTCTTGAGCTTTCTTTGTGTGGTGGGATTTGCTGCCTTGGGATGGTCACGTTCTGCAGGTGCTGGGAATCCCAGTAAGATCCCTTTCCAGGCAGACAGCTGTGGGATGGGGCCAGAGCCTTGGCTGGGAGGGAGGGACAGCTTCAGTTTTGTCTGCTGTGCTCCAGCAGGAAAAAATGGAAATGGCATTTTGCAACTATTTTTTTCTCCTTTCCTTCTGAAGGACTGCCTGGGTTCAGAAGATCAAAGCTGCTTCAGAACTGTACATAGAGACTGAAAAGAAGAAGAGGGAAAAGGCCTACTTAGGTACAGCATAGGATGTGGGGGTCTCATCTTTTGAGGAAAAGTCCCTGGGCAGGAAAATCTGTTGGTGACGTTTCTCTCTGCTCTTCTGTCCCACCCCAGTTCGCTCTCAGAGAGCAACAGGCATCGGGAGGCTGATGGTGAATGTTGTTGAAGGCATTGAACTAAAACCTTGCAGGTCCCATGGTGAGTGCCTTGGCTTTCTTTGCTCCATGGAGGAGACATTCCCATTGGCCAGTTTAACTCTGCAGGGGTTCTGTCCCAGACATTATTTTGCTAATGATGTGGGTTTAATGAAGGTAAAATAGGCAGAAGTGAATATGTGCAGCTCAGCCGTGGTCCTGCAGTTGTCCTGCACAAGGCTTTTGCTTCAGACTGACTGAGTTTCCACCAAACCAGACATAAAGTCCTGCAGGGAAGAGCTGAGGGTGCTCAGCACCCAGCAGAGTGGAGTATTCACTGTGATGTTAATGTAGCCTGTTACAAAGGCAGGGAAGCAGAGCCTGGGATGGGGCCAGAGCCCTGGGATGGGGCCAGAGCCCTGGTCTGGCCAAGGTCTTTCCCAGCTCAGTTGGCTGTTGGGGTAGAAGGAAGCTCAGGAGCAGGATCACACAGATAAAAAAGCCCCACTTGTTTCTGCTTGTTGCCATCTTCCCAGGAAAGAGTAACCCCTACTGCGAGGTGACCATGGGCTCCCAGTGCCACATCACCAAGACCATCCAGGACACCCTCAATCCCAAGTGGAATTCCAACTGCCAGTTCTTCATCAAGGACCTGGAGCAGGACGTGCTGTGCATCACGGTGTTCGAGCGGGACCAGTTCTCCCCGGATGGTGCGTACGGGGCTGCCCCTGCCGAGGGCCTTTGCAAAGCTCTGTTTTGGGGAGGTGCCTCCCTGCTGAGGGAAATCAGAGGGAATGGGCTGGGTTGGGAGATGGTCTTTAAAGATACCCCAGATTTGACCCTCTTTGCATATTTGGGAGTCAACTTACCCTTGCTCCACCCCAGTATCAGCACAAAAGGAATCCAGCTCCCTCTGGGTTTTGGGAGTTCCTTTTCTTGTGCAATTGACAGCAACTAAAATGTGGTTTGTAATTCTGCTAAGACTCCAGAAAGCTCTGGATGCTGCTTGCCCCTGGATGGGTTCATGCAGGAGGAAGAGAAATGCCTTTGAGTTCCTGTTACATAAAATGAGCCTAGGATTCCAAACCCAATAGAATCATGGAACGGTTTGGGTTGGGAGGGACCTTAGAGATCATCCAGTTCCAACCCCTTCCATGGGCAGGGACACCTTCCACTATCCCAGGTTGCTCCAAGCCCCACCCAGAGTGGCCTTGAGCACTTGCAGGGATGGGGAGTCCACAGCCTCTCTCATTCCTATTTCATAAGCTGGGATAGACCTGTGGAACAACACAGGGTGTATTTTGGAGTCGTAATCTGTCAGGCAGGGTTTGGGTAGGACTGGTACTGGCCCACTGACCTCGCTGCTGGGCTGATGCCCTGCTTGGCTCTGTCATCTCCAGAGGCTTCATACTCAGGTTTAACTGTTCAGCCACTTTTGGTCTTCTTTTAATATATCATAAAATCAGTAAGTCCCTGAACCAAGGCAGCTGTAAATTCCATAGTGGGTTTTTCCACTTATGGGCCCATTTCCTTTTATTGCTGCTGCTGTTTAACATGGTCTGGCTAAATCCCCTTCTGTGTAGCTTGGCAGCCTTTGGCCCTCCTCACGTGCACAACTGGAGTTGGACTGAAGGCTTGTTTTCTCTTCTGGTGTGTGTGGGTGGAAGTTCAGGTCCTTCTGCAGACTCTGGTTTCCCTTTCCTGAGCACGCTGTGTTTTTGCATTCCAGACTTTTTGGGCAGGACAGAGATCCGTGTGGCAGACATCAAGAAAGATCAGGGTTCCAAGGGACCAGTTACAAAGTGTCTCCTTCTGCATGAAGTCCCCACGGGGGAGATCGTGGTGCGCCTGGACCTGCAGTTGTTTGATGAGCCTTAGGAGAGAGGGGCTGATGTCGGAATTCAGCCAGAGGTCACTGCAGGAGGTGTCTGCAGAAGCCGTCACCGAGTCCTTGCTGGTGTGGCATGAAACTACTGCTCGCCCTTCACACGTCAGAGGGTTATCAAAGCAAACAGGAGCAGCTTTGTGCCTTGATAATTCTCACTGAACACATGAATCCCAATTTAGTGAGGAGATCTCCCTCAATCTCTCTGTGTGGAACTTGGCGTTGGTTTCCCGGGCTGGTGAAACAACCCTGTTGTTCCTTGTGCTGCAGTCGGGATGGCTGGCAAACCACACGGGTGGCTGTGCTTGCTCCAGGTGCCCTGCTCTTTAATTTCCACGGAGAAGGCAGTGTGGGTGTGTTTTGGAGGCTTGCTGCAGGGTTTCCCCCTTCAGGAGTTCTGTGCCTATTGCTCAGCAGAGTGGTGTGTAAATGTGACGTGAATGGAAGGAGCAGTTCCGCAGCAAGATCTTTGAAGATCTTCATGATGGTACTGAAAAGACTTAGAAAATAAATAGTCTATATCTATAAACAGAGAAGATTCTATTAACATACCACTTCATGACTCGTGTTGCCCCTGAAAATAGAAGATGTCCAGGCCTTCTGCACGGAGATGAATTGCACTCCAGAGGAGTCCACCCCTCGGTCCCTTTGGAAGTCGCTGTTGTCCACAGGACTGTGAGTGCAGGGACAGGAAGCCAAGGGTGAGGCACAGAGCCCTGCTGGATGCCGTGTGTACCTCTGCTACTCCTTAACTGCTGCTGCCCCCGGGGGTGATCGTCACCTGCAGCGGGGAAGAAGAAACAATCGTGGCTGCAGCTCAGGAAGCGAGTTTCCAGCCCGCAGAGCCTGGTGTGCAAAGCAGTCCCTGGAGCCCAGGTACGGAGCTGAGCCGGGACTCGGGGCAGCCACGTCCCGCAGCTCCCACGGGGCGGGTGCTGGATGTGACCAGAGAGCTCGTGGTGGTGCAGAGCGGGGAACCCAAAGCCATCCGGGGGAATGCCAGGGCTCTCCATCCCTTTCACTCCATGGATACACATGTCCAGGCCCACATCCCTGTTTGGCAAAGCTCCCGGCTCCAGGCGGGCACTGACGCCTGCTGTCCCTCAGGCACACGTGTGAGTGCTTTGCTGAGTCTGGACTCGGGGGACAAAAGACCCCTCTGAGTCAAATTCCTCTTTGTTCTGCTTGGATTCCTTTTGTTCACGCCCTGCCACGCATCCACTGGTATTTTTGTAAGTACTTCATTCCGGATGGGGGGTGCCAGCCCGTGTCATTCGCATGTGAACGTTCTCGTGGAGCTGTTGTTAGGTTTTGGTGTTCCTTGCATGTCCTTTCGGTACTGGTTCCCACCTCTCCTGTGTCGGCGGTGTTCTCTAGCACTCCAAGTCTTATTGGTTTCCATTAGGAAATTAGGATATATCCATAACAGGTAGGTAGGTCAGTATGGTAATAAGTGTAAACTGTGCTGGGAAGTGTCTGTGTATTATAATTTCCTAAAAGACCACTGTAATGTTTCAAGCAATGGGAAGGAAAAAAAAATCTATGTTGGAGGGACAACAAAGTTTACATTTCATACTTTTCAGAATCGCTTTATTATTTATTTATTGAAGATAGTGTAGAATTTTGTATCAGAAATGACAGACATACTTATGTATTTTTTGAAACAAAACAGAGATACACACTTTAGTTAGAAACTTTCAACTGACCACATTTTAGAGGGAGTGTGACTTCCTAGGCATGCATTTGTTTACCACTAACTGGCTGAAAACACGATTAAGAGAACTTTGAGTTTCTATTTTTCAATGTTGTTAAGAAAATTGTTTCAATTAAAATATGTAAATAGTACTAAACCCATGCTTTCCTAATTCCATATCAATACATTTTATTAAATATAATGTATATTAAAATACACATTGTTGTGGTAGGATAAAAAAGGTGATAAAATCTATTACTGGAGTACCATTAAATGTCATTGTCTAACCTTTTATTGCTGTCCTAATTTTACTAAGAAGCTGCCAAGAGGGTGAACGTTCATTTCAGTGTTTCACAAGTAGCATCACTTTTTAACAGTATCATTTCACCCGCATCAGTTACAGTGACACCTGAATTGGCCAACAGGACAAAAAAATCCCGTGGCTGGAATGCAGGAACCTTGGGGAGGGTTTTGAAGGGAGCCCCAAGGAGCTGCACCTGCCTGAGGCTCATCTGGTGCTGGAAGTGGGGGAACCCTTCACTCAGGGTCCCCTCTCAGACTGCAACCCTTGTCATGGACATCAGAGAATCCCAGACTGGGTTGGGTTGGAAGGGACCTCAAAGCCCCCCCAGTGCCACCCCTGCCATGGCAGGGACACCTCCCACTGTCCCAGGCTGCTCCAAGCCCCAGTGTCCAGCCTGGCCTTGGGCACTGCCAGGGAATTGTTGTACCAGCCTGTATGACTGCACCATTTTGGGGAATTGTGACAGAACAAGAACCTTCCCAGCCCCATCACTTGGGATTTCCCACTTCCCCTCGATGCACAGCACTGGTTAACTCCCGTCAGTGCCAGCAGGAGTTACTCAAACACGTTGATGAGGAAAGGCTGGAGTTTGGCTCACAGATATCCAATGAGTCCCTCATAATTGGCCCAGTCCTAAAGGGGAAGCTCCTCCTGTCCCTGTGCATCGAGGACAGGATGTGTCCATGCCCTGGTGACAGCGTCACCCTTGCCCTTGGAGCTCCATGGCACATCAGCACTGTTGGCTTCCCAGAGCAAACTGTGCTTCCTGGAATCCCAGAATCCCAGGAACCCCTGAGGCTGGAAAAGCCCTCCCAGCCCAGCGAGGCCAAGCTGTGCCCGATGCCCACCTTGTCACCCTGCCCAGAGCACTGAGTGCCACGTCCAGGACACCTCCAGGGATGGGCACTCCAAACCTCCCTGGGCAGCCCCTCCAATGCAACACACTCAGAAGTTCTGTAAAATAAAACACTCCCAGGCTGGCCTTGGCTCAGGAATGCGAGTGCCTGCCCGGGGCAGGGCTGATGGAGAGCCAGTCTGGAAAGGCAGGAGAGGCTGCTCAGAGGTGGGGAAGGGACCTGAGCTCCTGGAAGACCCCGAGCCAAATAGCTGAGAAATTACAGCACACTTTTTCTAGCTGGACTTAATTACTCAGTATTTTCTCAACGTGAGTTTTTATGGGGGAACTTTCTCAACGCTCATTTTACGGTTTTTTTACCCTTTAAAAAGAGTTCAATCACGTTTTGTTACGTGTGAGGAGGACTGGGGTGGGAAACATTGTGGATGATGGAGTTTTTTCTTACATACATTCTCAAAAGTGAGATGTGACAAGTCCAGACTCTGACTGCCACAGCAGCATGTGGTTCCAGACTGTCACGGTGAGATCTCAGTTCATTCAAATCCAGCAATCAAAGCCCTTGGAGCAGGGAGAAGCTGGGAACCAGGAGAAATTGCTTTGAGGGTTTGCTCTGTACGTACATTCCACACCTACCCTGGCTTTGTTCAGCCTCTCCGCTCCTGTCCTACGTGCACACTGCTGTATCCACAGTTCAGTACATGCTTATAGATATATATGTGATTCTTGTACATACAATATACAAACGCAGCTCTGTTGTCATTGTCAAATACCGAGTAAATCTCACAGAAAAGCGTTTAAAGGCACCCGGTTCTGTTTGTTCATTTAAATACTTTAAAAGAAGGAGTGTCTTCAGGAAATTATTTTTCTGTATTTAGGAGGATATATTTAGGATTTCATTTAAAAAATAAAGAACTGCAGTGACAATCTCTTAAACTGCCCTAATTACTTGATAAAGTTGTCAAAGGCTCTGCTGTGACCGTGGGTCGGTTCCTTGGCTGCCTGTAGCTGCCAAAGTGTCGCTGCCCCTGGATTCAGGGGCCAGTTCTGGGATCTGACGGTGCTGTGCAAGCAAAGGGAGCTGGCACTTCCTCCAAGCCCCCGCCAAGCCCCTGGGCCCAGCTCCTGCCCCTGCTCTGAGCACAGGAGAGGGGGAGAAAGGAGAGATAAGGACAAAGCTAAAAGGTCAGAGCTTGGTGAGCAGCAGGAACTCTGCCTTCCCTCCGCCCCCCCAAAGTGGGTGGGTGTCCAAAGGGGGATGGATGGGAAGGGAAATCCCTCCCAGTTCCGGAAGCTGCTCCTTGGGAAGGGGGCTGTGGTGTGGCACAGGAGGAAGAGAAGCTGGGGTGTGGGACCATAGTGCTGGTCCAGGAGCTTGGTCCTGTCGCTGGCCCTGCTCTTCAGGGAATCACGGGATGTTCTGGGGAACCTCAAAGCCCACCCAGTGCCACCCCTGCCATGGGCAGGGACACCTCCCACTGTCCCAGGCTGCTCCAAGCCCCAGTGTCCAGCCTGGCCTTGGGCACTGCCAGGGATCCAGGGGCAGCCACAGCTGCCAGGGCCTCCCCTCCCTCTGAGAAGTGCTGCTCCCTCTTCCCCATTTCACCCTGGCTTTTTAGTGCACATTTTGCTATTTGCCAAACAAATGGTATGGATTAGCTTCCTTTTTCTTTTTTAAGAAAACCAGATAAAAATTCTACTGTCTGTAGAATTTACATGATCCTAAAAATTACGAAGGCATTATAAAAAATGATCTGGCCAAATAGGAGAAGAAGTTACTCTTTATTTCAAGAAAATGCAATTAATTTGTATTGTTCATTTACATCACATGTGACTATTCCTCAGTAAAATATCTGTACTGTGAAGATGGCTCCTTTTGGTTTTTAAGGCATTTGTAATAGGTGTGCATCAGGCAACAGTTTCTCAAAATGCAGTTTTAACTTATTTCAGTTGCTGTGAATGTCTTGTTTTCTCAGTCACCCCTAGTGAAACAATTGTATTTACAGAGAAGGTAAAACCAAACAAGAGTCCTTAAACTGTGTCCCCCTGTGTGAGGCATGGTGCAGTTCCCAGCTGTGGTGGCACAGCTGGTGTGGGGCTGTGCAATGTTGGACAGAGCTGAGACTGGGCTTGTGCAAGTGAAATGATGCAAGAATAAATGCAGGAGTTTTAAAGTTTACCTGTGTGCTGCCAGATTCCTGAGAAGTGCTGGAGAAGAGGGAGATGGAGTCAGGAAATCTGCAGGTGAGTCGCTCTACCCTAAAGCTCTGAGCTCTGCTCCTGGGACAGGGACAGCACCCAGGGAGCGGCTGGAGCTGGGCCAGGGCAGGCTCGGGCTGGAGAGCAGGGAAAGGTTCTTCCCCCAGAGGGTGCTGGGCACTGCCCAGGCTCCGCAGGGAATGGGCACGGCCCCGAGGCTGCCAGAGCTCCAGGAGCGTTTGGGCACCGCTGCCAGGGATGCCCACGGTGGGATTGTTGGGGGTCTGTGCAGGGCCAGGGGTGGGACTGGGTGATCCCTGGGGGTCCTTCCAGCTCACGATATTCCATGATTCCACGATTATTTATGTGGCCAGCACCTGCCTTACTCCCAAGATGGACCAGGCACAGACAAGCACAATTGTAAGAAGCAGCATCTTTTATTAACGTGTTGTGATCACCCACCCCTAAGGAGAGAGAAGCACCCAAGAATTGTAAAAGCTCAGGGATGAAAGGAATGATAAAAGCCAGAGTGCCCACAAAATAATCAGAAACTTTTGTTAAACGCTTACTTTTATTCTTATTAATATATTAATATTTCAATAATTTTACTTATTACTATACAGCTGCTACACTAGTCCCTGACCTACAATAAAAACATATGGCAGTGAGTTTGGGATAAAGGGAAAGGGTGAAAGGGAAGAGAGAAAGGAAGAGGTGAATTAAAGAGGGGCAGAGAGAGAGAAACACAAGAAAAGAGAGAGAAAAAGAGATCATCATTCTTGGTTCCAGTGTGGTCCTGGCTGATGGGGTGTCACCCTTGTTTCCAGCGTGGTTCCAGATGAGGCGATGTCACTCCTGGTTCCAGCACTGATCCA